>JAVGWX010000325.1:0-39319 GCA_036924085.1 Ariolimax columbianus | reverse complement strand
AATTAGTGCGTTAAAATTGCAATACATTTCAAACGGCTAAAATTGTCTAAACTTATGATCTGCAACTTTTTTTCAAATCGTGTTTAATTTTAATTTTAGAAACATTAGTTTTTCTTGTCAGTAAAATTACTTGAAAGTCTGTGGAAATGCTTTTAACTTATCCACATAATTAGTGCGTTAAAATTGCAATACATTTCAAACGGCTGAAAATTGTCTAAACTTATGATCTGCAACTTTTTTTAAATCGTGTTTAATTTTAATTTTAGAAACATTAGTTTTTCTTGTCAGTAAAATTACTTGAAAGTCTGTGGAAATGCTTTTAACTTATCCACATAATTAGTGCGTTAAAATTGCAATACATTTCAAACGGCTGAAAATTGTCTAAACTTATGATCTGCAACTTTTTTTCAAATCGTGTTTAATTTTAATTTTAGAAACATTAGTTTTTCTTGTCAGTAAAATTACTTGAAAGTCAGTGGAAATGCTTTTAACTTATCCACATAATTAGTGCGTTAAAATTGCAATACATTTCAAACGGCTGAAAATTGTCTAAACTTATGATCTGCAACTTTTTTTTAAATCGTGTTTAATTTTAATTTTAGAAACATTAGTTTTTCTTGTCAGTAAAATTACTTGAAAGTCAGTGGAAATGCTTTTAACTTATCCACATAATTAGTGCGTTAAAATTGCAATACATTTCAAACGGCTGAAAATTGTCTAAACTTATGATCTGCAACTTTTTTTCAAATCGTGTTTAATTTTAATTTTAGAAACATTAGTTTTTCTTGTCAGTAAAATTACTTGAAAGTCAGTGGAAATGCTTTTAACTTATCCACATAATTAGTGCGTTAAAATTGCAATACATTTCAAACGGCTGAAAATTGTCTAAACTTATGATCTGCAACTTTTTTAAAATCGTGTTTAATTTTAATTTTAGAAACATTAGTTTTTCTTGTCAGTAAAATTACTTGAAAGTCTGTGGAAATGCTTTTAACTTATCCACATAATTAGTGCGTTAAAATTGCAATACATTTCAAACGGCTGAAAATTGTCTAAACTTATGATCTGCAACTTTTTTTCAAATCGTGTTTAATTTTAATTTTAGAAACATTAGTTTTTCTTGTCAGTAAAATTACTTGAAAGTCAGTGGAAATGCTTTTAACTTATCCACATAATTAGTGCGTTAAAATTGCAATACATTTCAAACGGCTGAAAATTGTCTAAACTTATGATCTGCAACTTTTTTAAATCGTGTTTAATTTTAATTTTAGAAACATTAGTTTTTCTTGTCAGTAAAATTACTTGAAAGTCTGTGGAAATGCTTTTAACTTATCCACATAATTAGTGCGTTAAAATTGCAATACATTTCAAACGGCTGAAAATTGTCTAAACTTATGATCTGCAACTTTTTTTCAAATCGTGTTTAATTTTAATTTTAGAAACATTAGTTTTTCTTGTCAGTAAAATTACTTGAAAGTCAGTGGAAATGCTTTTAACTTATCCACATAATTAGTGCATTAAAATTGCAATACATTTCAAACGGCTGAAAATTGTCTAAACTTATGATCTGCAACTTTTTTTCAATTCGTGTTTAATTTTAATTTTAGAAACATTAGTTTTTCTTGTCAGTAAAATTACTTGAAAGTCAGTGGAAATGCTTTTAACTTATCCACATAATTAGTGCGTTAAAATTGCAATACATTTCAAACGGCTGAAAATTGTCTAAACTTATGATCTGCAACTTTTTTTCAAATCGTGTTTAATTTTAATTTTAGAAACATTAGTTTTTCTTGTCAGTAAAATTACTTGAAAGTCAGTGGAAATGCTTTTAACTTATCCACATAATTAGTGCGTTAAAATTGCAATACATTTCAAACGGCTGAAAATTGTCTAAACTTATGATCTGCAACTTTTTTCAAATCGTGTTTAATTTTAATTTTAGAAACATTAGTTTTTCTTGTCAGTAAAATTACTTGAAAGTCAGTGGAAATGCTTTTAACTTATCCACATAATTAGTGCGTTAAAATTGCAATACATTTCAAACGGCTGAAAATTGTCTAAACTTATGATCTGCAACTTTTTTTCAAATCGTGTTTAATTTTAATTTTAGAAACATTAGTTTTTCTTGTCAGTAAAATTACTTGAAAGTCAGTGGAAATGCTTTTAACTTATCCACATAATTAGTGCATTAAAATTGCAATACATTTCAAACGGCTGAAAATTGTCTAAACTTATGATCTGCAACATTTTTTAAAATCGTGTTTAATTTTAATTTTAGAAACATTAGTTTTTCTTGTCAGTAAAATTACTTGAAAGTCTGTGGAAATGCTTTTAACTTATCCACATAATTAGTGCGTTAAAATTGCAATACATTTCAAACGGCTGAAAATTGTCTAAACTTATGATCTGCAACTTTTTTTAAATCGTGTTTAATTTTAATTTTAGAAACATTAGTTTTTCTTGTCAGTAAAATTACTTGAAAGTCTGTGGAAATGCTTTTAACTTATCCACATAATTAGTGCGTTAAAATTGCAATACATTTCAAACGGCTGAAAATTGTCTAAACTTATGATCTGCAACTTTTTTTCAAATCGTGTTTAATTTTAATTTTAGAAACATTAGTTTTTCTTGTCAGTAAAATTACTTGAAAGTCAGTGGAAATGCTTTTAACTTATCCACATAATTAGTGCGTTAAAATTGCAATACATTTCAAACGGCTGAAAATTGTCTAAACTTATGATCTGCAACTTTTTTTCAAATCGTGTTTAATTTTAATTTTAGAAACATTAGTTTTTCTTGTCAGTAAAATTACTTGAAAGTCAGTGGAAATGCTTTTAACTTATCCACATAATTAGTGCGTTAAAATTGCAATACATTTCAAACGGCTGAAAATTGTCTAAACTTATGATCTGCAACTTTTTTTCAAATCGTGTTTAATTTTAATTTTAGAAACATTAGTTTTTCTTGTCAGTAAAATTACTTGAAAGTCAGTGGAAATGCTTTTAACTTATCCACATAATTAGTGCGTTAAAATTGCAATACATTTCAAACGGCTGAAAATTGTCTAAACTTATGATCTGCAACTTTTTTTCAAATCGTGTTTAATTTTAATTTTAGAAACATTAGTTTTTCTTGTCAGTAAAATTACTTGAAAGTCAGTGGAAATGCTTTTAACTTATCCACATAATTAGTGCGTTAAAATTGCAATACATTTCAAACGGCTGAAAATTGTCTAAACTTATGATCTGCAACTTTTTTTCAAATCGTGTTTAATTTTAATTTTAGAAACATTAGTTTTTCTTGTCAGTAAAATTACTTGAAAGTCAGTGGAAATGCTTTTAACTTATCCACATAATTAGTGCATTAAAATTGCAATACATTTCAAACGGCTGAAAATTGTCTAAACTTATGATCTGCAACATTTTTTAAAATCGTGTTTAATTTTAATTTTAGAAACATTAGTTTTTCTTGTCAGTAAAATTACTTGAAAGTCTGTGGAAATGCTTTTAACTTATCCACATAATTAGTGCGTTAAAATTGCAATACATTTCAAACGGCTGAAAATTGTCTAAACTTATGATCTGCAACTTTTTTTAAATCGTGTTTAATTTTAATTTTAGAAACATTAGTTTTTCTTGTCAGTAAAATTACTTGAAAGTCTGTGGAAATGCTTTTAACTTATCCACATAATTAGTGCGTTAAAATTGCAATACATTTCAAACGGCTGAAAATTGTCTAAACTTATGATCTGCAACTTTTTTTCAAATCGTGTTTAATTTTAATTTTAGAAACATTAGTTTTTCTTGTCAGTAAAATTACTTGAAAGTCAGTGGAAATGCTTTTAACTTATCCACATAATTAGTGCGTTAAAATTGCAATACATTTCAAACGGCTGAAAATTGTCTAAACTTATGATCTGCAACTTTTTTTCAAATCGTGTTTAATTTTAATTTTAGAAACATTAGTTTTTCTTGTCAGTAAAATTACTTGAAAGTCAGTGGAAATGCTTTTAACTTATCCACATAATTAGTGCGTTAAAATTGCAATACATTTCAAACGGCTGAAAATTGTCTAAACTTATGATCTGCAACTTTTTTTCAAATCGTGTTTAATTTTAATTTTAGAAACATTAGTTTTTCTTGTCAGTAAAATTACTTGAAAGTCAGTGGAAATGCTTTTAACTTATCCACATAATTAGTGCGTTAAAATTGCAATACATTTCAAACGGCTGAAAATTGTCTAAACTTATGATCTGCAACTTTTTTTAAATCGTGTTTAATTTTAATTTTAGAAACATTAGTTTTTCTTGTCAGTAAAATTACTTGAAAGTCAGTGGAAATGCTTTTAACTTATCCACATAATTAGTGCGTTAAAATTGCAATACATTTCAAACGGCTGAAAATTGTCTAAACTTATGATCTGCAACTTTTTTTCAAATCGTGTTTAATTTTAATTTTAGAAACATTAGTTTTTCTTGTCAGTAAAATTACTTGAAAGTCTGTGGAAATGCTTTTAACTTATCCACATAATTAATGCGTTAAAATTGCAATACATTTCAAACGGCTGAAAATTGTCTAAACTTATGATCTGCAACTTTTTTTAAATTGTGTTTAATTTTAATTTTAGAAACATTAGTTTTTCTTGTCAGTAAAATTACTTGAAAGTCTGTGGAAATGCTTTTAACTTATCCACATAATTAGTGCGTTAAAATTGCAATACATTTCAAACGGCTGAAAATTGTCTAAACTTATGATCTGCAACTTTTTTTCAAATCGTGTTTAATTTTAATTTTAGAAACATTAGTTTTTCTTGTCAGTAAAATTACTTGAAAGTCAGTGGAAATGCTTTTAACTTATCCACATAATTAGTGCGTTAAAATTGCAATACATTTCAAACGGCTGAAAATTGTCTAAACTTATGATCTGCAACTTTTTTTCAAATCGTGTTTAATTTTAATTTTAGAAACATTAGTTTTTCTTGTCAGTAAAATTACTTGAAAGTCAGTGGAAATGCTTTTAACTTATCCACATAATTAGTGCGTTAAAATTGCAATACATTTCAAACGGCTGAAAATTGTCTAAACTTATGATCTGCATCTTTTTTTCAAATCGTGTTTAATTTTAATTTTAGAAACATTAGTTTTTCTTGTCAGTAAAATTACTTGAAAGTCAGTGGAAATGCTTTTAACTTATCCACATAATTAGTGCGTTAAAATTGCAATACATTTCAAACGGCTGAAAATTGTCTAAACTTATGATCTGCAACTTTTTTTAAATCGTGTTTAATTTTAATTTTAGAAACATTAGTTTTTCTTGTCAGTAAAATTACTTGAAAGTCTGTGGAAATGCTTTTAACTTATCCACATAATTAGTGCGTTAAAATTGCAATACATTTCAAACGGCTGAAAATTGTCTAAACTTATGATCTGCAACTTTTTTTCAAATCGTGTTTAATTTTAATTTTAGAAACATTAGTTTTTCTTGTCAGTAAAATTACTTGAAAGTCAGTGGAAATGCTTTTAACTTATCCACATAATTAGTGCATTAAAATTGCAATACATTTCAAACGGCTGAAAATTGTCTAAACTTATGATCTGCAACATTTTTAAAAATCGTGTTTAATTTTAATTTTAGAAACATTAGTTTTTCTTGTCAGTAAAATTACTTGAAAGTCAGTGGAAATGCTTTTAACTTATCCACATAATTAGTGCGTTAAAATTGCAATACATTTCAAACGGCTGAAAATTGTCTAAACTTATGATCTGCAACTTTTTTTAAATCGTGTTTAATTTTAATTTTAGAAACATTAGTTTTTCTTGTCAGTAAAATTACTTGAAAGTCAGTGGAAATGCTTTTAACTTATCCACATAATTAGTGCGTTAAAATTGCAATACATTTCAAACGGCTGAAAATTGTCTAAACTTATGATCTGCAACTTTTTTTCAAATCGTGTTAAATTTTAATTTTAGAAACATTAGTTTTTCTTGTCAGTAAAATTACTTGAAAGTCTGTGGAAATGCTTTTAACTTATCCACATAATTAGTGCGTTAAAATTGCAATACATTTCAAACGGCTGAAAATTGTCTAAACTTATGATCTGCAACTTTTTTTAAATTGTGTTTAATTTTAATTTTAGAAACATTAGTTTTTCTTGTCAGTAAAATTACTTGAAAGTCTGTGGAAATGCTTTTAACTTATCCACATAATTAGTGCGTTAAAATTGCAATACATTTCAAACGGCTGAAAATTGTCTAAACTTATGATCTGCAACTTTTTTTCAAATCGTGTTTAATTTTAATTTTAGAAACATTAGTTTTTCTTGTCAGTAAAATTACTTGAAAGTCAGTGGAAATGCTTTTAACTTATCCACATAATTAGTGCGTTAAAATTGCAATACATTTCAAACGGCTGAAAATTGTCTAAACTTATGATCTGCAACTTTTTTTCAAATCGTGTTTAATTTTAATTTTAGAAACATTAGTTTTTCTTGTCAGTAAAATTACTTGAAAGTCAGTGGAAATGCTTTTAACTTATCCACATAATTAGTGCGTTAAAATTGCAATACATTTCAAACGGCTGAAAATTGTCTAAACTTATGATCTGCATCTTTTTTTCAAATCGTGTTTAATTTTAATTTTAGAAACATTAGTTTTTCTTGTCAGTAAAATTACTTGAAAGTCAGTGGAAATGCTTTTAACTTATCCACATAATTAGTGCGTTAAAATTGCAATACATTTCAAACGGCTGAAAATTGTCTAAACTTATGATCTGCAACTTTTTTTAAATCGTGTTTAATTTTAATTTTAGAAACATTAGTTTTTCTTGTCAGTAAAATTACTTGAAAGTCTGTGGAAATGCTTTTAACTTATCCACATAATTAGTGCGTTAAAATTGCAATACATTTCAAACCGCTGAAAATTGTCTAAACTTATGATCTGCAACTTTTTTTCAAATCGTGTTTAATTTTAATTTTAGAAACATTAGTTTTTCTTGTCAGTAAAATTACTTGAAAGTCAGTGGAAATGCTTTTAACTTATCCACATAATTAGTGCATTAAAATTGCAATACATTTCAAACGGCTGAAAATTGTCTAAACTTATGATCTGCAACATTTTTAAAAATCGTGTTTAATTTTAATTTTAGAAACATTAGTTTTTCTTGTCAGTAAAATTACTTGAAAGTCAGTGGAAATGCTTTTAACTTATCCACATAATTAGTGCGTTAAAATTGCAATACATTTCAAACGGCTGAAAATTGTCTAAACTTATGATCTGCAACTTTTTTTCAAATCGTGTTTTATTTTAATTTTAGAAACATTAGTTTTTCTTGTCAGTAAAATTACTTGAAAGTCTGTGGAAATGCTTTTAACTTATCCACATAATTAGTGCGTTAAAATTGCAATACATTTCAAACGGCTGAAAATTGTCTAAACTTATGATCTGCAACTTTTTTTCAAATCGTGTTTAATTTTTTTTAGAAACATTAGTTTTTCTTGTCAGTAAAATTACTTGAAAGTCTGTGGAAATGCTTTTAACTTATCCACATAATTAGTGCGTTAAAATTGCAATACATTTCAAACGGCTGAAAATTGTCTAAACTTATGATCTGCAACTTTTTTTAAAATCGTGTTTAATTTTAATTTTAGAAACATTAGTTTTTCTTGTCAGTAAAATTACTTGAAAGTCTGTGGAAATGCTTTTAACTTATCCACATAATTAGTGCGTTAAAATTGCAATACATTTCAAAAGCTGAAAATTGTCTAAACTATGATCTGCAACTTTTTTATCAAAGTGTGTTTAATTTTAATTTTAGAAACATTAGTTTTTCTTGTCAGTAAAATTACTTGAAAGTCTGTGGAAATGCTTTTAACTTATCCACATAATTAGTGCGTTAAAATTGCAATACATTTCAAACGGCTGAAAATTGTCTAAACTTATGATCTGCAACTTTTTTTAAATCGTGTTTAATTTTAATTTTAGAAACATTAGTTTTTCTTGTCAGTAAAATTACTTGAAAGTCTGTGGAAATGCTTTTAACTTATCCACATAATTAGTGCGTTAAAATTGCAATACATTTCAAACGGCTGAAAATTGTCTAAACTTATGATCTGCAACTTTTTTTCAAATCGTGTTTAATTTTAATTTTAGAAACATTAGTTTTTCTTGTCAGTAAAATTACTTGAAAGTCAGTGGAAATGCTTTTAACTTATCCACATAATTAGTGCATTAAAATTGCAATACATTTCAAACGGCTGAAAATTGTCTAAACTTATGATCTGCAACTTTTTTTAAAATCGTGTTTAATTTTAATTTTAGAAACATTAGTTTTTCTTGTCAGTAAAATTACTTGAAAGTCAGTGGAAATGCTTTTAACTTATCCACATAATTAGTGCGTTAAAATTGCAATACATTTCAAACGGCTGAAAATTGTCTAAACTTATGATCTGCAACATTTTTTAAAATCGTGTTTAATTTTAATTTTAGAAACATTAGTTTTTCTTGTCAGTAAAATTACTTGAAAGTCAGTGGAAATGCTTTTAACTTATCCACATAATTAGTGCGTTAAAATTGCAATACATTTCAAACGGCTGAAAATTGTCTAAACTTATGATCTGCAACATTTTTTAAAATCGTGTTTAATTTTAATTTTAGAAACATTAGTTTTTCTTGTCAGTAAAATTACTTGAAAGTCAGTGGAAATGCTTTTAACTTATCCACATAATTAGTGCGTTAAAATTGCAATACATTTCAAACGGCTGAAAATTGTCTAAACTTATGATCTGCAACTTTTTTTCAAATCGTGTTTAATTTTAATTTTAGAAACATTAGTTTTTCTTGTCAGTAAAATTACTTGAAAGTCTGTGGAAATGCTTTTAACTTATCCACATAATTAGTGCGTTAAAATTGCAATACATTTCAAACGGCTGAAAATTGTCTAAACTTATGATCTGCAACTTTTTTTAAATCGTGTTTAATTTTAATTTTAGAAACATTAGTTTTTCTTGTCAGTAAAATTACTTGAAAGTCTGTGGAAATGCTTTTAACTTATCCACATAATTAGTGCGTTAAAATTGCAATACATTTCAAACGGCTGAAAATTGTCTAAACTTATGATCTGCAACTTTTTTTCAAATCGTGTTTAATTTTAATTTTAGAAACATTAGTTTTTCTTGTCAGTAAAATTACTTGAAAGTCAGTGGAAATGCTTTTAACTTATCCACATAATTAGTGCGTTAAAATTGCAATACATTTCAAACGGCTGAAAATTGTCCTAAACTTATGATCTGCAACTTTTTTTAAATCGTGTTTAATTTTAATTTTAGAAACATTAGTTTTTCTTGTCAGTAAAATTACTTGAAAGTCAGTGGAAATGCTTTTAACTTATCCACATAATTAGTGCGTTAAAATTGCAATACATTTCAAACGGCTGAAAATTGTCTAAACTTATGATCTGCAACTTTTTTTCAAATCGTGTTTAATTTTAATTTTAGAAACATTAGTTTTTCTTGTCAGTAAAATTACTTGAAAGTCAGTGGAAATGCTTTTAACTTATCCACATAATTAGTGCGTTAAAATTGCAATACATTTCAAACGGCTGAAAATTGTCTAAACTTATGATCTGCAACTTTTTTAAAATCGTGTTTAATTTTAATTTTAGAAACATTAGTTTTTCTTGTCAGTAAAATTACTTGAAAGTCTGTGGAAATGCTTTTAACTTATCCACATAATTAGTGCGTTAAAATTGCAATACATTTCAAACGGCTGAAAATTGTCTAAACTTATGATCTGCAACTTTTTTTCAAATCGTGTTTAATTTTAATTTTAGAAACATTAGTTTTTCTTGTCAGTAAAATTACTTGAAAGTCAGTGGAAATGCTTTTAACTTATCCACATAATTAGTGCGTTAAAATTGCAATACATTTCAAACGGCTGAAAATTGTCTAAACTTATGATCTGCAACTTTTTTTAAATCGTGTTTAATTTTAATTTTAGAAACATTAGTTTTTCTTGTCAGTAAAATTACTTGAAAGTCTGTGGAAATGCTTTTAACTTATCCACATAATTAGTGCGTTAAAATTGCAATACATTTCAAACGGCTGAAAATTGTCTAAACTTATGATCTGCAACTTTTTTTCAAATCGTGTTTAATTTTAATTTTAGAAACATTAGTTTTTCTTGTCAGTAAAATTACTTGAAAGTCTGTGGAAATGCTTTTAACTTATCCACATAATTAGTGCGTTAAAATTGCAATACATTTCAAACGGCTGAAAATTGTCTAAACTTATGATCTGCAACTTTTTTTCAAATCGTGTTTAATTTTAATTTTAGAAACATTAGTTTTTCTTGTCAGTAAAATTACTTGAAAGTCAGTGGAAATGCTTTTAACTTATCCACATAATTAGTGCGTTAAATTGCAATACATTTCAAACGGCTGAAAATTGTCTAAACTTATGATCTGCAACTTTTTTTCAAATCGTGTTTAATTTTAATTTTAGAAACATTAGTTTTTCTTGTCAGTAAAATTACTTGAAAGTCAGTGGAAATGCTTTTAACTTATCCACATAATTAGTGCGTTAAAATTGCAATACATTTCAAACGGCTGAAAATTGTCTAAACTTATGATCTGCAACTTTTTTTCAAATCGTGTTTAATTTTAATTTTAGAAACATTAGTTTTTCTTGTCAGTAAAATTACTTGAAAGTCAGTGGAAATGCTTTTAACTTATCCACATAATTAGTGCATTAAAATTGCAATACATTTCAAACGGCTGAAAATTGTCTAAACTTATGATCTGCAACATTTTTTAAAATCGTGTTTAATTTTAATTTTAGAAACATTAGTTTTTCTTGTCAGTAAAATTACTTGAAAGTCTGTGGAAATGCTTTTAACTTATCCACATAATTAGTGCGTTAAAATTGCAATACATTTCAAACGGCTGAAAATTGTCTAAACTTATGATCTGCAACTTTTTTTAAATCGTGTTTAATTTTAATTTTAGAAACATTAGTTTTTCTTGTCAGTAAAATTACTTGAAAGTCTGTGGAAATGCTTTTAACTTATCCACATAATTAGTGCGTTAAAATTGCAATACATTTCAAACGGCTGAAAATTGTCTAAACTTATGATCTGCAACTTTTTTTCAAATCGTGTTTAATTTTAATTTTAGAAACATTAGTTTTTCTTGTCAGTAAAATTACTTGAAAGTCAGTGGAAATGCTTTTAACTTATCCACATAATTAGTGCGTTAAAATTGCAATACATTTCAAACGGCTGAAAATTGTCTAAACTTATGATCTGCAACTTTTTTTCAAATCGTGTTTAATTTTAATTTTAGAAACATTAGTTTTTCTTGTCAGTAAAATTACTTGAAAGTCAGTGGAAATGCTTTTAACTTATCCACATAATTAGTGCGTTAAAATTGCAATACATTTCAAACGGCTGAAAATTGTCTAAACTTATGATCTGCAACTTTTTTTCAAATCGTGTTTAATTTTAATTTTAGAAACATTAGTTTTTCTTGTCAGTAAAATTACTTGAAAGTCAGTGGAAATGCTTTTAACTTATCCACATAATTAGTGCGTTAAAATTGCAATACATTTCAAACGGCTGAAAATTGTCTAAACTTATGATCTGCAACTTTTTTTAAATCGTGTTTAATTTTAATTTTAGAAACATTAGTTTTTCTTGTCAGTAAAATTACTTGAAAGTCAGTGGAAATGCTTTTAACTTATCCACATAATTAGTGCGTTAAAATTGCAATACATTTCAAACGGCTGAAAATTGTCTAAACTTATGATCTGCAACTTTTTTTCAAATCGTGTTTAATTTTAATTTTAGAAACATTAGTTTTTCTTGTCAGTAAAATTACTTGAAAGTCTGTGGAAATGCTTTTAACTTATCCACATAATTAATGCGTTAAAATTGCAATACATTTCAAACGGCTGAAAATTGTCTAAACTTATGATCTGCAACTTTTTTTAAATTGTGTTTAATTTTAATTTTAGAAACATTAGTTTTTCTTGTCAGTAAAATTACTTGAAAGTCTGTGGAAATGCTTTTAACTTATCCACATAATTAGTGCGTTAAAATTGCAATACATTTCAAACGGCTGAAAATTGTCTAAACTTATGATCTGCAACTTTTTTTCAAATCGTGTTTAATTTTAATTTTAGAAACATTAGTTTTTCTTGTCAGTAAAATTACTTGAAAGTCAGTGGAAATGCTTTTAACTTATCCACATAATTAGTGCGTTAAAATTGCAATACATTTCAAACGGCTGAAAATTGTCTAAACTTATGATCTGCAACTTTTTTTCAAATCGTGTTTAATTTTAATTTTAGAAACATTAGTTTTTTCTTGTCAGTAAAATTACTTGAAAGTCAGTGGAAATGCTTTTAACTTATCCACATAATTAGTGCGTTAAAATTGCAATACATTTCAAACGGCTGAAAATTGTCTAAACTTATGATCTGCATCTTTTTTTCAAATCGTGTTTAATTTTAATTTTAGAAACATTAGTTTTTCTTGTCAGTAAAATTACTTGAAAGTCAGTGGAAATGCTTTTAACTTATCCACATAATTAGTGCGTTAAAATTGCAATACATTTCAAACGGCTGAAAATTGTCTAAACTTATGATCTGCAACTTTTTTTAAATCGTGTTTAATTTTAATTTTAGAAACATTAGTTTTTCTTGTCAGTAAAATTACTTGAAAGTCTGTGGAAATGCTTTTAACTTATCCACATAATTAGTGCGTTAAAATTGCAATACATTTCAAACGGCTGAAAATTGTCTAAACTTATGATCTGCAACTTTTTTTCAAATCGTGTTTAATTTTAATTTTAGAAACATTAGTTTTTCTTGTCAGTAAAATTACTTGAAAGTCAGTGGAAATGCTTTTAACTTATCCACATAATTAGTGCATTAAAATTGCAATACATTTCAAACGGCTGAAAATTGTCTAAACTTATGATCTGCAACATTTTTAAAAATCGTGTTTAATTTTAATTTTAGAAACATTAGTTTTTCTTGTCAGTAAAATTACTTGAAAGTCAGTGGAAATGCTTTTAACTTATCCACATAATTAGTGCGTTAAAATTGCAATACATTTCAAACGGCTGAAAATTGTCTAAACTTATGATCTGCAACTTTTTTTAAATCGTGTTTAATTTTAATTTTAGAAACATTAGTTTTTCTTGTCAGTAAAATTACTTGAAAGTCAGTGGAAATGCTTTTAACTTATCCACATAATTAGTGCGTTAAAATTGCAATACATTTCAAACGGCTGAAAATTGTCTAAACTTATGATCTGCAACTTTTTTTCAAATCGTGTTTAATTTTAATTTTAGAAACATTAGTTTTTCTTGTCAGTAAAATTACTTGAAAGTCTGTGGAAATGCTTTTAACTTATCCACATAATTAGTGCGTTAAAATTGCAATACATTTCAAACGGCTGAAAATTGTCTAAACTTATGATCTGCAACTTTTTTTAAATTGTGTTTAATTTTAATTTTAGAAACATTAGTTTTTCTTGTCAGTAAAATTACTTGAAAGTCTGTGGAAATGCTTTTAACTTATCCACATAATTAGTGCGTTAAAATTGCAATACATTTCAAACGGCTGAAAATTGTCTAAACTTATGATCTGCAACTTTTTTTCAAATCGTGTTTAATTTTAATTTTAGAAACATTAGTTTTTCTTGTCAGTAAAATTACTTGAAAGTCAGTGGAAATGCTTTTAACTTATCCACATAATTAGTGCGTTAAAATTGCAATACATTTCAAACGGCTGAAAATTGTCTAAACTTATGATCTGCAACTTTTTTTCAAATCGTGTTTAATTTTAATTTTAGAAACATTAGTTTTTCTTGTCAGTAAAATTACTTGAAAGTCAGTGGAAATGCTTTTAACTTATCCACATAATTAGTGCGTTAAAATTGCAATACATTTCAAACGGCTGAAAATTGTCTAAACTTATGATCTGCATCTTTTTTTCAAATCGTGTTTAATTTTAATTTTAGAAACATTAGTTTTTCTTGTCAGTAAAATTACTTGAAAGTCAGTGGAAATGCTTTTAACTTATCCACATAATTAGTGCGTTAAAATTGCAATACATTTCAAACGGCTGAAAATTGTCTAAACTTATGATCTGCAACTTTTTTTAAATCGTGTTTAATTTTAATTTTAGAAACATTAGTTTTTCTTGTCAGTAAAATTACTTGAAAGTCTGTGGAAATGCTTTTAACTTATCCACATAATTAGTGCGTTAAAATTGCAATACATTTCAAACGGCTGAAAATTGTCTAAACTTATGATCTGCAACTTTTTTTCAAATCGTGTTTAATTTTAATTTTAGAAACATTAGTTTTTCTTGTCAGTAAAATTACTTGAAAGTCAGTGGAAATGCTTTTAACTTATCCACATAATTAGTGCATTAAAATTGCAATACATTTCAAACGGCTGAAAATTGTCTAAACTTATGATCTGCAACATTTTTAAAAATCGTGTTTAATTTTAATTTTAGAAACATTAGTTTTTCTTGTCAGTAAAATTACTTGAAAGTCAGTGGAAATGCTTTTAACTTATCCACATAATTAGTGCGTTAAAATTGCAATACATTTCAAACGGCTGAAAATTGTCTAAACTTATGATCTGCAACTTTTTTTCAAATCGTGTTTTATTTTAATTTTAGAAACATTAGTTTTTCTTGTCAGTAAAATTACTTGAAAGTCTGTGGAAATGCTTTTAACTTATCCACATAATTAGTGCGTTAAAATTGCAATACATTTCAAACGGCTGAAAATTGTCTAAACTTATGATCTGCAACTTTTTTTCAAATCGTGTTTAATTTTTTTTAGAAACATTAGTTTTTCTTGTCAGTAAAATTACTTGAAAGTCTGTGGAAATGCTTTTAACTTATCCACATAATTAGTGCGTTAAAATTGCAATACATTTCAAACGGCTGAAAATTGTCTAAACTTATGATCTGCAACTTTTTTTAAAATCGTGTTTAATTTTAATTTTAGAAACATTAGTTTTTCTTGTCAGTAAAATTACTTGAAAGTCTGTGGAAATGCTTTTAACTTATCCACATAATTAGTGCGTTAAAATTGCAATACATTTCAAAAGCTGAAAATTGTCTAAACTATGATCTGCAACTTTTTTATCAAAGTGTGTTTAATTTTAATTTTAGAAACATTAGTTTTTCTTGTCAGTAAAATTACTTGAAAGTCTGTGGAAATGCTTTTAACTTATCCACATAATTAGTGCGTTAAAATTGCAATACATTTCAAACGGCTGAAAATTGTCTAAACTTATGATCTGCAACTTTTTTTAAATCGTGTTTAATTTTAATTTTAGAAACATTAGTTTTTCTTGTCAGTAAAATTACTTGAAAGTCTGTGGAAATGCTTTTAACTTATCCACATAATTAGTGCGTTAAAATTGCAATACATTTCAAACGGCTGAAAATTGTCTAAACTTATGATCTGCAACTTTTTTTCAAATCGTGTTTAATTTTAATTTTAGAAACATTAGTTTTTCTTGTCAGTAAAATTACTTGAAAGTCAGTGGAAATGCTTTTAACTTATCCACATAATTAGTGCATTAAAATTGCAATACATTTCAAACGGCTGAAAATTGTCTAAACTTATGATCTGCAACTTTTTTTCAAATCGTGTTTAATTTTAATTTTAGAAACATTAGTTTTTCTTGTCAGTAAAATTACTTGAAAGTCTGTGGAAATGCTTTTAACTTATCCACATAATTAGTGCGTTAAAATTGCAATACATTTCAAACGGCTGAAAATTGTCTAAACTTATGATCTGCAACATTTTTTAAAATCGTGTTTAATTTTAATTTTAGAAACATTAGTTTTTCTTGTCAGTAAAATTACTTGAAAGTCAGTGGAAATGCTTTTAACTTATCCACATAATTAGTGCATTAAAATTGCAATACATTTCAAACGGCTGAAAATTGTCTAAACTTATGATCTGCAACATTTTTTTAAATCGTGTTTAATTTTAATTTTAGAAACATTAGTTTTTCTTGTCAGTAAAATTACTTGAAAGTCTGTGGAAATGCTTTTAACTTATCCACATAATTAGTGCGTTAAAATTGCAATACATTTCAAACGGCTGAAAATTGTCTAAACTTATGATCTGCAACATTTTTTCAAATCGTGTTTAATTTTAATTTTAGAAACATTAGTTTTTCTTGTCAGTAAAATTACTTGAAAGTCAGTGGAAATGCTTTTAACTTATCCACATAATTAGTGCATTAAAATTGCAATACATTTCAAACGGCTGAAAATTGTCTAAACTTATGATCTGCAACATTTTTTTAAATCGTGTTTAATTTTAATTTTAGAAACATTAGTTTTTCTTGTCAGTAAAATTACTTGAAAGTCAGTGGAAATGCTTTTAACTTATCCACATAATTAGTGCGTTAAAATTGCTATACATTTCAAACGGCTGAAAATTGTCTAAACTTATGATCTGCAACTTTTTTTCAAATCGTGTTTAATTTTAATTTTAGAAACATTAGTTTTTCTTGTCAGTAAAATTACTTGAAAGTCTGTGGAAATGCTTTTAACTTATCCACATAATTAGTGCGTTAAAATTGCAATACATTTCAAACGGCTGAAAATTGTCTAAACTTATGATCTGCAACTTTTTTTAAATCGTGTTTAATTTTAATTTTAGAAACATTAGTTTTTCTTGTCAGTAAAATTACTTGAAAGTCTGTGGAAATGCTTTTAACTTATCCACATAATTAGTGCGTTAAAATTGCAATACATTTCAAACGGCTGAAAATTGTCTAAACTTATGATCTGCAACTTTTTTTCAAATCGTGTTTAATTTTAATTTTAGAAACATTAGTTTTTCTTGTCAGTAAAATTACTTGAAAGTCAGTGGAAATGCTTTTAACTTATCCACATAATTAGTGCGTTAAAATTGCAATACATTTCAAACGGCTGAAAATTGTCTAAACTTATGATCTGCAACTTTTTTTCAAATCGTGTTTAATTTTAATTTTAGAAACATTAGTTTTTCTTGTCAGTAAAATTACTTGAAAGTCAGTGGAAATGCTTTTAACTTATCCACATAATTAGTGCGTTAAAATTGCAATACATTTCAAACGGCTGAAAATTGTCTAAACTTATGATCTGCAACTTTTTTTCAAATCGTGTTTAATTTTAATTTTAGAAACATTAGTTTTTCTTGTCAGTAAAATTACTTGAAAGTCAGTGGAAATGCTTTTAACTTATCCACATAATTAGTGCGTTAAAATTGCAATACATTTCAAACGGCTGAAAATTGTCTAAACTTATGATCTGCAACTTTTTTTAAATCGTGTTTAATTTTAATTTTAGAAACATTAGTTTTTCTTGTCAGTAAAATTACTTGAAAGTCTGTGGAAATGCTTTTAACTTATCCACATAATTAGTGCGTTAAAATTGCAATACATTTCAAACGGCTGAAAATTGTCTAAACTTATGATCTGCAACTTTTTTTCAAATCGTGTTTAATTTTAATTTTAGAAACATTAGTTTTTCTTGTCAGTAAAATTACTTGAAAGTCAGTGGAAATGCTTTTAACTTATCCACATAATTAGTGCGTTAAAATTGCAATACATTTCAAACGGCTGAAAATTGTCTAAACTTATGATCTGCAACTTTTTTTAAATCGTGTTTAATTTTAATTTTAGAAACATTAGTTTTTCTTGTCAGTAAAATTACTTGAAAGTCTGTGGAAATGCTTTTAACTTATCCACATAATTAGTGCGTTAAAATTGCAATACATTTCAAACGGCTGAAAATTGTCTAAACTTATGATCTGCAACTTTTTTTCAAATCGTGTTTAATTTTAATTTTAGAAACATTAGTTTTTCTTGTCAGTAAAATTACTTGAAAGTCAGTGGAAATGCTTTTAACTTATCCACATAATTAGTGCGTTAAAATTGCAATACATTTCAAACGGCTGAAAATTGTCTAAACTTATGATCTGCAACTTTTTTTCAAATCGTGTTTAATTTTAATTTTAGAAACATTAGTTTTTCTTGTCAGTAAAATTACTTGAAAGTCAGTGGAAATGCTTTTAACTTATCCACATAATTAGTGCGTTAAAATTGCAATACATTTCCAACGGCTGAAAATTGTCTAAACTTATGATCTGCAACTTTTTTTCAAATCGTGTTTAATTTTAATTTTAGAAACATTAGTTTTTCTTGTCAGTAAAATATCTTGAAAGTCAGTGGAAGAGCTTTTAACTTATCCACATAATTAGTGCGTTAAAATTGCAATACATTTCAAACGGCTGAAAATTGTCTAAACTTATGATCTGCAACTTTTTTTCAAATCGTGTTTAATTTTAATTTTAGAAACATTAGTTTTTCTTGTCAGTAAAATTACTTGAAAGTCAGTGGAAATGCTTTTAACTTATCCACATAATTAGTGCGTTAAAATTGCAATACATTTCAAACGGCTGAAAATTGTCTAAACTTATGATCTGCAACTTTTTTTCAAATCGTGTTTAATTTTAATTTTAGAAACATTAGTTTTTCTTGTCAGTAAAATTACTTGAAAGTCAGTGGAAATGCTTTTAACTTATCCACATAATTAGTGCGTTAAAATTGCAATACATTTCAAACGGCTGAAAATTGTCTAAACTTATGATCTGCAACTTTTTTTCAAATCGTGTTTAATTTTAATTTTAGAAACATTAGTTTTTCTTGTCAGTAAAATTACTTGAAAGTCAGTGGAAATGCTTTTAACTTATCCACATAATTAGTGCGTTAAAATTGCAATACATTTCAAACGGCTGAAAATTGTCTAAACTTATGATCTGCAACTTTTTTTCAAATCGTGTTTAATTTTAATTTTAGAAACATTAGTTTTTCTTGTCAGTAAAATTACTTGAAAGTCTGTGGAAATGCTTTTAACTTATCCACATAATTAGTGCGTTAAAATTGCAATACATTTCAAACGGCTGAAAATTGTCTAAACTTATGATCTGCAACTTTTTTTAAATCGTGTTTAATTTTAATTTTAGAAACATTAGTTTTTCTTGTCAGTAAAATTACTTGAAAGTCTGTGGAAATGCTTTTAACTTATCCACATAATTAGTGCGTTAAAATTGCAATACATTTCAAACGGCTGAAAATTGTCTAAACTTATGATCTGCAACTTTTTTTCAAATCGTGTTTAATTTTAATTTTAGAAACATTAGTTTTTCTTGTCAGTAAAATTACTTGAAAGTCAGTGGAAATGCTTTTAACTTATCCACATAATTAGTGCGTTAAAATTGCAATACATTTCAAACGGCTGAAAATTGTCTAAACTTATGATCTGCAACTTTTTTTCAAATCGTGTTTAATTTTAATTTTAGAAACATTAGTTTTTCTTGTCAGTAAAATTACTTGAAAGTCAGTGGAAATGCTTTTAACTTATCCACATAATTAGTGCGTTAAAATTGCAATACATTTCAAACGGCTGAAAATTGTCTAAACTTATGATCTGCAACTTTTTTTCAAATCGTGTTTAATTTTAATTTTAGAAACATTAGTTTTTCTTGTCAGTAAAATTACTTGAAAGTCAGTGGAAATGCTTTTAACTTATCCACATAATTAGTGCGTTAAAATTGCAATACATTTCAAACGGCTGAAAATTGTCTAAACTTATGATCTGCAACTTTTTTTCAAATCGTGTTTAATTTTAATTTTAGAAACATTAGTTTTTCTTGTCAGTAAAATTACTTGAAAGTCAGTGGAAATGCTTTTAACTTATCCACATAATTAGTGCGTTAAAATTGCAATACATTTCAAACGGCTGAAAATTGTCTAAACTTATGATCTGCAACATTTTTTAAAATCGTGTTTAATTTTAATTTTAGAAACATTAGTTTTTCTTGTCAGTAAAATTACTTGAAAAGTCAGTGGAAATGCTTTTAACTTATCCACATAATTAGTGCATTAAAATTGCAATACATTTCAAACGGCTGAAAATTGTCTAAACTTATGATCTGTAACATTTTTTAAAATCGTGTTTAATTTTAATTTTAGAAACATTAGTTTTTCTTGTCAGTAAAATTACTTGAAAGTCAGTGGAAATGCTTTTAACTTATCCACATAATTAGTGCGTTAAAATTGCAATACATTTCAAACGGCTGAAAATTGTCTAAACTTATGATCTGCAACTTTTTTTCAAATCGTGTTTAATTTTAATTTTAGAAACATTAGTTTTTCTTGTCAGTAAAATTACTTGAAAGTCAGTGGAAATGCTTTTAACTTATCCACATAATTAGTGCGTTAAAATTGCAATACATTTCAAACGGCTGAAAATTGTCTAAACTTATGATCTGCAACTTTTTTTCAAATCGTGTTTAATTTTAATTTTAGAAACATTAGTTTTTCTTGTCAGTAAAATTACTTGAAAGTCAGTGGAAATGCTTTTAACTTATCCACATAATTAGTGCGTTAAAATTGCAATACATTTCAAACGGCTGAAAATTGTCTAAACTTATGATCTGCAACTTTTTTTAAATCGTGTTTAATTTTAATTTTAGAAACATTAGTTTTTCTTGTCAGTAAAATTACTTGAAAGTCTGTGGAAATGCTTTTAACTTATCCACATAATTAGTGCGTTAAAATTGCAATACATTTCAAACGGCTGAAAATTGTCTAAACTTATGATCTGCAACTTTTTTTCAAATCGTGTTTAATTTTAATTTTAGAAACATTAGTTTTTCTTGTCAGTAAAATTACTTGAAAGTCAGTGGAAATGCTTTTAACTTATCCACATAATTAGTGCATTAAAATTGCAATACATTTCAAACGGCTGAAAATTGTCTAAACTTATGATCTGCAACATTTTTTAAAATCGTGTTTAATTTTAATTTTAGTAACATTAGTTTTTCTTGTCAGTAAAATTACTTGAAAGTCAGTGGAAATGCTTTTAACTTATCCACATAATTAGTGCGTTAAAATTGCAATACATTTCAAACGGCTGAAAATTGTCTAAACTTATGATCTGCAACTTTTTTTCAAATCGTGTTTAATTTTAATTTTAGAAACATTAGTTTTTCTTGTCAGTAAAATTACTTGAAAGTCTGTGGAAATGCTTTTAACTTATCCACATAATTAGTGCGTTAAAATTGCAATACATTTCAAACGGCTGAAAATTGTCTAAACTTATGATCTGCAACTTTTTTATCAAAGTGTGTTTAATTTTAATTTTAGAAACATTAGTTTTTCTTGTCAGTAAAATTACTTGAAAGTCTGTGGAAATGCTTTTAACTTATCCACATAATTAGTGCGTTAAAATTGCAATACATTTCAAACGGCTGAAAATTGTCTAAACTTATGATCTGCAACATTTTTTAAAATCGTGTTTAATTTTAATTTTAGAAACATTAGTTTTTCTTGTCAGTAAAATTACTTGAAAGTCAGTGGAAATGCTTTTAACTTATCCACATAATTAGTGCGTTAAAATTGCAATACATTTCAAACGGCTGAAAATTGTCTAAACTTATGATCTGCAACTTTTTTTAAAATCGTGTTTAATTTTAATTTTAGAAACATTAGTTTTTCTTGTCAGTAAAATTACTTGAAAGTCTGTGGAAATGCTTTTAACTTATCCACATAATTAGTGCGTTAAAATTGCAATACATTTCAAAAGCTGAAAATTGTCTAAACTTATGATCTGCAACTTTTTTATCAAAGTGTGTTTAATTTTAATTTTAGAAACATTAGTTTTTCTTGTCAGTAAAATTACTTGAAAGTCTGTGGAAATGCTTTTAACTTATCCACATAATTAGTGCGTTAAAATTGCAATACATTTCAAACGGCTGAAAATTGTCTAAACTTATGATCTGCAACTTTTTTTAAATCGTGTTTAATTTTAATTTTAGAAACATTAGTTTTTCTTGTCAGTAAAATTACTTGAAAGTCTGTGGAAATGCTTTTAACTTATCCACATAATTAGTGCGTTAAAATTGCAATACATTTCAAACGGCTGAAAATTGTCTAAACTTATGATCTGCAACTTTTTTTCAAATCGTGTTTAATTTTAATTTTAGAAACATTAGTTTTTCTTGTCAGTAAAATTACTTGAAAGTCTGTGGAAATGCTTTTAACTTATCCACATAATTAGTGCGTTAAAATTGCAATACATTTCAAACGGCTGAAAATTGTCTAAACTTATGATCTGCAACTTTTTTATCAAAGTGTGTTTAATTTTAATTTTAGAAACATTAGTTTTTCTTGTCAGTAAAATTACTTGAAAGTCTGTGGAAATGCTTTTAACTTATCCACATAATTAGTGCGTTAAAATTGCAATACATTTCAAACGGCTGAAAATTGTCTAAACTTATGATCTGCAACATTTTTTAAAATCGTGTTTAATTTTAATTTTAGAAACATTAGTTTTTCTTGTCAGTAAAATTACTTGAAAGTCAGTGGAAATGCTTTTAACTTATCCACATAATTAGTGCGTTAAAATTGCAATACATTTCAAACGGCTGAAAATTGTCTAAACTTATGATCTGCAACTTTTTTTAAAATCGTGTTTAATTTTAATTTTAGAAACATTAGTTTTTCTTGTCAGTAAAATTACTTGAAAGTCTGTGGAAATGCTTTTAACTTATCCACATAATTAGTGCGTTAAAATTGCAATACATTTCAAAAGCTGAAAATTGTCTAAACTTATGATCTGCAACTTTTTTATCAAAGTGTGTTTAATTTTAATTTTAGAAACATTAGTTTTTCTTGTCAGTAAAATTACTTGAAAGTCTGTGGAAATGCTTTTAACTTATCCACATAATTAGTGCGTTAAAATTGCAATACATTTCAAACGGCTGAAAATTGTCTAAACTTATGATCTGCAACTTTTTTTAAATCGTGTTTAATTTTAATTTTAGAAACATTAGTTTTTCTTGTCAGTAAAATTACTTGAAAGTCTGTGGAAATGCTTTTAACTTATCCACATAATTAGTGCGTTAAAATTGCAATACATTTCAAACGGCTGAAAATTGTCTAAACTTATGATCTGCAACTTTTTTTCAAATCGTGTTTAATTTTAATTTTAGAAACATTAGTTTTTCTTGTCAGTAAAATTACTTGAAAGTCAGTGGAAATGCTTTTAACTTATCCACATAATTAGTGCATTAAAATTGCAATACATTTCAAACGGCTGAAAATTGTCTAAACTTATGATCTGCAACTTTTTATCAAATCGTGTTTAATTTTAATTTTAGAAACATTAGTTTTTCTTGTCAGTAAAATTACTTGAAAGTCTGTGGAAATGCTTTTAACTTATCCACATAATTAGTGCGTTAAAATTGCAATACATTTCAAACGGCTGAAAATTGTCTAAACTTATGATCTGCAACATTTTTTAAAATCGTGTTTAATTTTAATTTTAGAAACATTAGTTTTTCTTGTCAGTAAAATTACTTGAAAGTCAGTGGAAATGCTTTTAACTTATCCACATAATTAGTGCATTAAAATTGCAATACATTTCAAACGGCTGAAAATTGTCTAAACTTATGATCTGCAACATTTTTTTAAATCGTGTTTAATTTTAATTTTAGAAACATTAGTTTTTCTTGTCAGTAAAATTACTTGAAAGTCAGTGGAAATGCTTTTAACTTATCCACATAATTAGTGCGTTAAAATTGCAATACATTTCAAACGGCTGAAAATTGTCTAAACTTATGATCTGCAACTTTTTTTCAAATCGTGTTTAATTTTAATTTTAGAAACATTAGTTTTTCTTGTCAGTAAAATTACTTGAAAGTCTGTGGAAATGCTTTTAACTTATCCACATAATTAGTGCGTTAAAATTGCAATACATTTCAAACGGCTGAAAATTGTCTAAACTTATGATCTGCAACTTTTTTTAAATCGTGTTTAATTTTAATTTTAGAAACATTAGTTTTTCTTGTCAGTAAAATTACTTGAAAGTCTGTGGAAATGCTTTTAACTTATCCACATAATTAGTGCGTTAAAATTGCAATACATTTCAAACGGCTGAAAATTGTCTAAACTTATGATCTGCAACTTTTTTTCAAATCGTGTTTAATTTTAATTTTAGAAACATTAGTTTTTCTTGTCAGTAAAATTACTTGAAAGTCAGTGGAAATGCTTTTAACTTATCCACATAATTAGTGCGTTAAAATTGCAATACATTTCAAACGGCTGAAAATTGTCTAAACTTATGATCTGCAACTTTTTTTCAAATCGTGTTTAATTTTAATTTTAGAAACATTAGTTTTTCTTGTCAGTAAAATTACTTGAAAGTCAGTGGAAATGCTTTTAACTTATCCACATAATTAGTGCGTTAAAATTGCAATACATTTCAAACGGCTGAAAATTGTCTAAACTTATGATCTGCAACTTTTTTATCAAAGTGTGTTTAATTTTAATTTTAGAAACATTAGTTTTTCTTGTCAGTAAAATTACTTGAAAGTCTGTGGAAATGCTTTTAACTTATCCACATAATTAGTGCGTTAAAATTGCAATACATTTCAAACGGCTGAAAATTGTCTAAACTTATGATCTGCAACTTTTTTTAAATCGTGTTTAATTTTAATTTTAGAAACATTAGTTTTTCTTGTCAGTAAAATTACTTGAAAGTCTGTGGAAATGCTTTTAACTTATCCACATAATTAGTGCGTTAAAATTGCAATACATTTCAAACGGCTGAAAATTGTCTAAACTTATGATCTGCAACTTTTTTTCAAATCGTGTTTAATTTTAATTTTAGAAACATTAGTTTTTCTTGTCAGTAAAATTACTTGAAAGTCTGTGGAAATGCTTTTAACTTATCCACATAATTAGTGCGTTAAAATTGCAATACATTTCAAACGGCTGAAAATTGTCTAAACTTATGATCTGCAACTTTTTTTAAATCGTGTTTAATTTTAATTTTAGAAACATTAGTTTTTCTTGTCAGTAAAATTACTTGAAAGTCTGTGGAAATGCTTTTAACTTATCCACATAATTAGTGCGTTAAAATTGCAATACATTTCAAACGGCTGAAAATTGTCTAAACTTATGATCTGCAACATTTTTTAAAATCGTGTTTAATTTTAATTTTAGAAACATTAGTTTTTCTTGTCAGTAAAATTACTTGAAAGTCAGTGGAAATGCTTTTAACTTATCCACATAATTAGTGCGTTAAAATTGCAATACATTTCAAACGGCTGAAAATTGTCTAAACTTATGATCTGCAACTTTTTTTAAAATCGTGTTTAATTTTAATTTTAGAAACATTAGTTTTTCTTGTCAGTAAAATTACTTGAAAGTCAGTGGAAATGCTTTTAACTTATCCACATAATTAGTGCGTTAAAATTGCAATACATTTCAAAAGCTGAAAATTGTCTAAACTTATGATCTGCAACTTTTTTATCAAAGTGTGTTTAATTTTAATTTTAGAAACATTAGTTTTTCTTGTCAGTAAAATTACTTGAAAGTCTGTGGAAATGCTTTTAACTTATCCACATAATTAGTGCGTTAAAATTGCAATACATTTCAAACGGCTGAAAATTGTCTAAACTTATGATCTGCAACTTTTTTTCAAATCGTGTTTAATTTTAATTTCAGAAACATTAGTTTTTCTTGTCAGTAAAATTACTTGAAAGTCAGTGGAAATGCTTTTAACATCCACATAATTAGTGCGTTAAAATTGCAATACATTTCAAACGGCTGAAAATTGTCTAAACTTATGATCTGCAACTTTTTTTCAAATCGTGTTTAATTTTAATTTTAGAAACATTAGTTTTTCTTGTCAGTAAAATTACTTGAAAGTCTGTGGAAATGCTTTTAACTTATCCACATAATTAGTGCGTTAAAATTGCAATACATTTCAAACGGCTGAAAATTGTCTAAACTTATGATCTGCAACTTTTTTTAAATCGTGTTTAATTTTAATTTTAGAAACATTAGTTTTTCTTGTCAGTAAAATTACTTGAAAGTCTGTGGAAATGCTTTTAACTTATCCACATAATTAGTGCGTTAAAATTGCAATACATTTCAAACGGCTGAAAATTGTCTAAACTTATGATCTGCAACTTTTTTTCAAATCGTGTTTAATTTTAATTTTAGAAACATTAGTTTTTCTTGTCAGTAAAATTACTTGAAAGTCAGTGGAAATGCTTTTAACTTATCCACATAATTAGTGCGTTAAAATTGCAATACATTTCAAACGGCTGAAAATTGTCTAAACTTATGATCTGCAACTTTTTTTCAAATCGTGTTTAATTTTAATTTTAGAAACATTAGTTTTTCTTGTCAGTAAAATTACTTGAAAGTCAGTGGAAATGCTTTTAACTTATCCACATAATTAGTGCGTTAAAATTGCAATACATTTCAAACGGCTGAAAATTGTCTAAACTTATGATCTGCAACTTTTTTATCAAAGTGTGTTTAATTTTAATTTTAGAAACATTAGTTTTTCTTGTCAGTAAAATTACTTGAAAGTCTGTGGAAATGCTTTTAACTTATCCACATAATTAGTGCGTTAAAATTGCAATACATTTCAAACGGCTGAAAATTGTCTAAACTTATGATCTGCAACTTTTTTTAAATCGTGTTTAATTTTAATTTTAGAAACATTAGTTTTTCTTGTCAGTAAAATTACTTGAAAGTCTGTGGAAATGCTTTTAACTTATCCACATAATTAGTGCGTTAAAATTGCAATACATTTCAAACGGCTGAAAATTGTCTAAACTTATGATCTGCAACTTTTTTTCAAATCGTGTTTAATTTTAATTTTAGAAACATTAGTTTTTCTTGTCAGTAAAATTACTTGAAAGTCAGTGGAAATGCTTTTAACTTATCCACATAATTAGTGCGTTAAAATTGCAATACATTTCAAACGGCTGAAAATTGTCTAAACTTATGATCTGCAACTTTTTTTAAATCGTGTTTAATTTTAATTTTAGAAACATTAGTTTTTCTTGTCAGTAAAATTACTTGAAAGTCTGTGGAAATGCTTTTAACTTATCCACATAATTAGTGCGTTAAAATTGCAATACATTTCAAACGGCTGAAAATTGTCTAAACTTATGATCTGCAACATTTTTTAAAATCGTGTTTAATTTTAATTTTAGAAACATTAGTTTTTCTTGTCAGTAAAATTACTTGAAAGTCAGTGGAAATGCTTTTAACTTATCCACATAATTAGTGCGTTAAAATTGCAATACATTTCAAACGGCTGAAAATTGTCTAAACTTATGATCTGCAACTTTTTTTAAAATCGTGTTTAATTTTAATTTTAGAAACATTAGTTTTTCTTGTCAGTAAAATTACTTGAAAGTCAGTGGAAATGCTTTTAACTTATCCACATAATTAGTGCGTTAAAATTGCAATACATTTCAAAAGCTGAAAATTGTCTAAACTTATGATCTGCAACTTTTTTATCAAAGTGTGTTTAATTTTAATTTTAGAAACATTAGTTTTTCTTGTCAGTAAAATTACTTGAAAGTCTGTGGAAATGCTTTTAACTTATCCACATAATTAGTGCGTTAAAATTGCAATACATTTCAAACGGCTGAAAATTGTCTAAACTTATGATCTGCAACTTTTTTTAAATCGTGTTTAATTTTAATTTTAGAAACATTAGTTTTTCTTGTCAGTAAAATTACTTGAAAGTCTGTGGAAATGCTTTTAACTTATCCACATAATTAGTGCGTTAAAATTGCAATACATTTCAAACGGCTGAAAATTGTCTAAACTTATGATCTGCAACTTTTTTTCAAATCGTGTTTAATTTTAATTTTAGAAACATTAGTTTTTCTTGTCAGTAAAATTACTTGAAAGTCAGTGGAAATGCTTTTAACTTATCCACATAATTAGTGCATTAAAATTGCAATACATTTCAAACGGCTGAAAATTGTCTAAACTTATGATCTGCAACTTTTTATCAAATCGTGTTTAATTTTAATTTTAGAAACATTAGTTTTTCTTGTCAGTAAAATTACTTGAAAGTCAGTGGAAATGCTTTTAACTTATCCACATAATTAGTGCGTTAAAATTGCAATACATTTCAAACGGCTGAAAATTGTCTAAACTTATGATCTGCAACTTTTTTTAAAATCGTGTTTAATTTTAATTTTAGAAACATTAGTTTTTCTTGTCAGTAAAATTACTTGAAAGTCTGTGGAAATGCTTTTAACTTATCCACATAATTAGTGCATTAAAATTGCAATACATTTCAAACGGCTGAAAATTGTCTAAACTTATGATCTGCAACATTTTTTTAAATCGTGTTTAATTTTAATTTTAGAAACATTAGTTTTTCTTGTCAGTAAAATTACTTGAAAGTCTGTGGAAATGCTTTTAACTTATCCACATAATTAGTGCGTTAAAATTGCAATACATTTCAAACGGCTGAAAATTGTCTAAACTTATGATCTGCAACTTTTTTTAAAATCGTGTTTAATTTTAATTTTAGAAACATTAGTTTTTCTTGTCAGTAAAATTACTTGAAAGTCAGTGGAAATGCTTTTAACTTATCCACATAATTAGTGCGTTAAAATTGCAATACATTTCCAACGGCTGAAAATTGTCTAAACTTATGATCTGCAACTTTTTTTCAAATCGTGTTTAATTTTAATTTTAGAAACATTAGTTTTTCTTGTCAGTAAAATTACTTGAAAGTCAGTGGAAATGCTTTTAACTTATCCACATAATTAGTGCGTTAAAATTGCAATACATTTCAAACGGCTGAAAATTGTCTAAACTTATGATCTGCAACTTTTTTTCAAATCGTGTTTAATTTTAATTTTAGAAACATTAGTTTTTCTTGTCAGTAAAATTACTTGAAAGTCAGTGGAAATGCTTTTAACTTATCCACATAATTAGTGCGTTAAAATTGCAATACATTTCAAACGGCTGAAAATTGTCTAAACTTATGATCTGCAACTTTTTTTCAAATCGTGTTTAATTTTAATTTTAGAAACATTAGTTTTTCTTGTCAGTAAAATTACTTGAAAGTCTGTGGAAATGCTTTTAACTTATCCACATAATTAGTGCGTTAAAATTGCAATACATTTCAAACGGCTGAAAATTGTCTAAACTTATGATCTGCAACTTTTTTTAAATCGTGTTTAATTTTAATTTTAGAAACATTAGTTTTTCTTGTCAGTAAAATTACTTGAAAGTCTGTGGAAATGCTTTTAACTTATCCACATAATTAGTGCGTTAAAATTGCAATACATTTCAAACGGCTGAAAATTGTCTAAACTTATGATCTGCAACTTTTTTTAAAATCGTGTTTAATTTTAATTTTAGAAACATTAGTTTTTCTTGTCAGTAAAATTACTTGAAAGTCAGTGGAAATGCTTTTAACTTATCCACATAATTAGTGCGTTAAAATTGCAATACATTTCAAACGGCTGAAAATTGTCTAAACTTATGATCTGCAACTTTTTTTCAAATCGTGTTTAATTTTAATTTTAGAAACATTAGTTTTTCTTGTCAGTAAAATTACTTGAAAGTCAGTGGAAATGCTTTTAACTTATCCACATAATTAGTGCGTTAAAATTGCAATACATTTCAAACGGCTGAAAATTGTCTAAACTTATGATCTGCAACTTTTTTTCAAATCGTGTTTAATTTTAATTTTAGAAACATTAGTTTTTCTTGTCAGTAAAATTACTTGAAAGTCTGTGGAAATGCTTTTAACTTATCCACATAATTAGTGCGTTAAAATTGCAATACATTTCAAACGGCTGAAAATTGTCTAAACTTATGATCTGCAACTTTTTTTAAATCGTGTTTAATTTTAATTTTAGAAACATTAGTTTTTCTTGTCAGTAAAATTACTTGAAAGTCTGTGGAAATGCTTTTAACTTATCCACATAATTAGTGCGTTAAAATTGCAATACATTTCAAACGGCTGAAAATTGTCTAAACTTATGATCTGCAACTTTTTTTCAAATCGTGTTTAATTTTAATTTTAGAAACATTAGTTTTTCTTGTCAGTAAAATTACTTGAAAGTCAGTGGAAATGCTTTTAACTTATCCACATAATTAGTGCGTTAAAATTGCAATACATTTCAAACGGCTGAAAATTGTCTAAACTTATGATCTGCAACTTTTTTTAAATCGTGTTTAATTTTAATTTTAGAAACATTAGTTTTTCTTGTCAGTAAAATTACTTGAAAGTCTGTGGAAATGCTTTTAACTTATCCACATAATTAGTGCGTTAAAATTGCAATACATTTCAAACGGCTGAAAATTGTCTAAACTTATGATCTGCAACTTTTTTTCAAATCGTGTTTAATTTTAATTTTAGAAACATTAGTTTTTCTTGTCAGTAAAATTACTTGAAAGTCAGTGGAAATGCTTTTAACTTATCCACATAATTAGTGCGTTAAAATTGCAATACATTTCAAACGGCTGAAAATTGTCTAAACTTATGATCTGCAACTTTTTTTCAAATCGTGTTTAATTTTAATTTTAGAAACATTAGTTTTTCTTGTCAGTAAAATTACTTGAAAGTCAGTGGAAATGCTTTTAACTTATCCACATAATTAGTGCGTTAAAATTGCAATACATTTCAAACGGCTGAAAATTGTCTAAACTTATGATCTGCAACTTTTTTTCAAATCGTGTTTAATTTTAATTTTAGAAACATTAGTTTTTCTTGTCAGTAAAATTACTTGAAAGTCAGTGGAAATGCTTTTAACTTATCCACATAATTAGTGCGTTAAAATTGCAATACATTTCAAACGGCTGAAAATTGTCTAAACTTATGATCTGCAACTTTTTTTCAAATCGTGTTTAATTTTAATTTTAGAAACATTAGTTTTTCTTGTCAGTAAAATTACTTGAAAGTCAGTGGAAATGCTTTTAACTTATCCACATAATTAGTGCGTTAAAATTGCAATACATTTCAAACGGCTGAAAATTGTCTAAACTTATGATCTGCAACTTTTTTTAAATCGTGTTTAATTTTAATTTTAGAAACATTAGTTTTTCTTGTCAGTAAAATTACTTGAAAGTCTGTGGAAATGCTTTTAACTTATTCACATAATTAGTGCGTTAAAATTGCAATACATTTCAAACGGCTGAAAATTGTCTAAACTTATGATCTGCAACTTTTTTTCAAATCGTGTTTAATTTTAATTTTAGAAACATTAGTTTTTCTTGTCAGTAAAATTACTTGAAAGTCAGTGGAAATGCTTTTAACTTATCCACATAATTAGTGCGTTAACATTGCAATACATTTCAAACGGCTGAAAATTGTCTAAACTTATGATCTGCAACTTTTTTTAAATCGTGTTTAATTTTAATTTTAGAAACATTATTTTTTCTTGTCAGTAAAATTACTTGAAAGTCTGTGGAAATGCTTTTAACTTATCCACATAATTAGTGCGTTAAAATTGCAATACATTTCAAACGGCTGAAAATTGTCTAAACTTATGATCTGCAACTTTTTTTCAAATCGTGTTTAATTTTAATTTTAGAAACATTAGTTTTTCTTGTCAGTAAAATTACTTGAAAGTCAGTGGAAATGCTTTTAACTTATCCACATAATTAGTGCGTTAAAATTGCAATACATTTCAAACGGCTGAAAATTGTCTAAACTTATGATCTGCAACTTTTTTTAAATCGTGTTTAATTTTAATTTTAGAAACATTAGTTTTTCTTGTCAGTAAAATTACTTGAAAGTCTGTGGAAATGCTTTTAACTTATCCACATAATTAGTGCGTTAAAATTGCAATACATTTCAAACGGCTGAAAATTGTCTAAACTTATGATCTGCAACTTTTTTTCAAATCGTGTTTAATTTTAATTTTAGAAACATTAGTTTTTCTTGTCAGTAAAATTACTTGAAAGTCAGTGGAAATGCTTTTAACTTATCCACATAATTAGTGCGTTAAAATTGCAATACATTTCAAACGGCTGAAAATTGTCTAAACTTATGATCTGCAACTTTTTTTCAAATCGTGTTTAATTTTAATTTTAGAAACATTAGTTTTTCTTGTCAGTAAAATTACTTGAAAGTCAGTGGAAATGCTTTTAACTTATCCACATAATTAGTGCGTTAAAATTGCAATACATTTCAAACGGCTGAAAATTGTCTAAACTTATGATCTGCAACTTTTTTTCAAATCGTGTTTAATTTTAATTTTAGAAACATTAGTTTTTCTTGTCAGTAAAATTACTTGAAAGTCAGTGGAAATGCTTTTAACTTATCCACATAATTAGTGCGTTAAAATTGCAATACATTTCAAACGGCTGAAAATTGTCTAAACTTATGATCTGCAACTTTTTTTCAAATCGTGTTTAATTTTAATTTTAGAAACATTAGTTTTTCTTGTCAGTAAAATTACTTGAAAGTCAGTGGAAATGCTTTTAACTTATCCACATAATTAGTGCGTTAAAATTGCAATACATTTCAAACGGCTGAAAATTGTCTAAACTTATGATCTGCAACTTTTTTTCAAATCGTGTTTAATTTTAATTTTAGAAACATTAGTTTTTCTTGTCAGTAAAATTACTTGAAAGTCAGTGGAAATGCTTTTAACTTATCCACATAATTAGTGCATTAAAATTGCAATACATTTCAAACGGCTGAAAATTGTCTAAACTTATGATCTGCAACATTTTTTAAAATCGTGTTTAATTTTAATTTTAGAAACATTAGTTTTTCTTGTCAGTAAAATTACTTGAAAGTCTGTGGAAATGCTTTTAACTTATCCACATAATTAGTGCGTTAAAATTGCAATACATTTCAAACGGCTGAAAATTGTCTAAACTTATGATCTGCAACTTTTTTTAAATCGTGTTTAATTTTAATTTTAGAAACATTAGTTTTTCTTGTCAGTAAAATTACTTGAAAGTCAGTGGAAATGCTTTTAACTTATCCACATAATTAGTGCATTAAAATTGCAATACATTTCAAACGGCTGAAAATTGTCTAAACTTATGATCTGCAACATTTTTTAAAATCGTGTTTAATTTTAATTTTAGAAACATTAGTTTTTCTTGTCAGTAAAATTACTTGAAAGTCTGTGGAAATGCTTTTAACTTATCCACATAATTAGTGCGTTAAAATTGCAATACATTTCAAACGGCTGAAAATTGTCTAAACTTATGATCTGCAACTTTTTTTAAATCGTGTTTAATTTTAATTTTAGAAACATTAGTTTTTCTTGTCAGTAAAATTACTTGAAAGTCAGTGGAAATGCTTTTAACTTATCCACATAATTAGTGCATTAAAATTGCAATACATTTCAAACGGCTGAAAATTGTCTAAACTTATGATCTGCAACATTTTTTAAAATCGTGTTTAATTTTAATTTTAGAAACATTAGTTTTTCTTGTCAGTAAAATTACTTGAAAGTCTGTGGAAATGCTTTTAACTTATCCACATAATTAGTGCGTTAAAATTGCAATACATTTCAAACGGCTGAAAATTGTCTAAACTTATGATCTGCAACTTTTTTTAAATCGTGTTTAATTTTAATTTTAGAAACATTAGTTTTTCTTGTCAGTAAAATTACTTGAAAGTCAGTGGAAATGCTTTTAACTTATCCACATAATTAGTGCATTAAAATTGCAATACATTTCAAACGGCTGAAAATTGTCTAAACTTATGATCTGCAACATTTTTTAAAATCGTGTTTAATTTTAATTTTAGAAACATTAGTTTTTCTTGTCAGTAAAATTACTTGAAAGTCTGTGGAAATGCTTTTAACTTATCCACATAATTAGTGCGTTAAAATTGCAATACATTTCAAACGGCTGAAAATTGTCTAAACTTATGATCTGCAACTTTTTTTAAATCGTGTTTAATTTTAATTTTAGAAACATTAGTTTTTCTTGTCAGTAAAATTACTTGAAAGTCAGTGGAAATGCTTTTAACTTATCCACATAATTAGTGCGTTAAAATTGCAATACATTTCCAACGGCTGAAAATTGTCTAAACTTATGATCTGCAACTTTTTTTCAAATCGTGTTTAATTTTAATTTTAGAAACATTAGTTTTTCTTGTCAGTAAAATTACTTGAAAGTCAGTGGAAATGCTTTTAACTTATCCACATAATTAGTGCGTTAAAATTGCAATACATTTCAAACGGCTGAAAATTGTCTAAACTTATGATCTGCAACTTTTTTTCAAATCGTGTTTAATTTTAATTTTAGAAACATTAGTTTTTCTTGTCAGTAAAATTACTTGAAAGTCAGTGGAAATGCTTTTAACTTATCCACATAATTAGTGCGTTAAAATTGCAATACATTTCAAACGGCTGAAAATTGTCTAAACTTATGATCTGCAACTTTTTTTCAAATCGTGTTTAATTTTAATTTTAGAAACATTAGTTTTTCTTGTCAGTAAAATTACTTGAAAGTCAGTGGAAATGCTTTTAACTTATCCACATAATTAGTGCGTTAAAATTGCAATACATTTCAAACGGCTGAAAATTGTCTAAACTTATGATCTGCAACTTTTTTTCAAATCGTGTTTAATTTTAATTTTAGAAACATTAGTTTTTCTTGTCAGTAAAATTACTTGAAAGTCAGTGGAAATGCTTTTAACTTATCCACATAATTAGTGCGTTAAAATTGCAATATATTTCAAACGGCTGAAAATTGTCTAAACTTATGATCTGCAACTTTTTTTCAAATCGTGTTTAATTTTAATTTTAGAAACATTAGTTTTTCTTGTCAGTAAAATTACTTGAAAGTCTGTGGAAATGCTTTTAACTTATCCACATAATTAGTGCGTTAAAATTGCAATACATTTCAAACGGCTGAAAATTGTCTAAACTTATGATCTGCAACTTTTTTTAAATCGTGTTTAATTTTAATTTTAGAAACATTAGTTTTTCTTGTCAGTAAAATTACTTGAAAGTCAGTGGAAATGCTTTTAACTTATCCACATAATTAGTGCGTTAAAATTGCAATACATTTCAAACGGCTGAAAATTGTCTAAACTTATGATCTGCAACTTTTTTTCAAATCGTGTTTAATTTTAATTTTAGAAACATTAGTTTTTCTTGTCAGTAAAATTACTTGAAAGTCAGTGGAAATGCTTTTAACTTATCCACATAATTAGTGCGTTAAAATTGCAATACATTTCAAACGGCTGAAAATTGTCTAAACTTATGATCTGCAACTTTTTTTCAAATCGTGTTTAATTTTAATTTTAGAAACATTAGTTTTTCTTGTCAGTAAAATTACTTGAAAGTCAGTGGAAATGCTTTTAACTTATCCACATAATTAGTGCGTTAAAATTGCAATATATTTCAAACGGCTGAAAATTGTCTAAACTTATGATCTGCAACTTTTTTTCAAATCGTGTTTAATTTTAATTTTAGAAACATTAGTTTTTCTTGTCAGTAAAATTACTTGAAAGTCTGTGGAAATGCTTTTAACTTATCCACATAATTAGTGCGTTAAAATTGCAATACATTTCAAACGGCTGAAAATTGTCTAAACTTATGATCTGCAACTTTTTTTAAATCGTGTTTAATTTTAATTTTAGAAACATTAGTTTTTCTTGTCAGTAAAATTACTTGAAAGTCTGTGGAAATGCTTTTAACTTATCCACATAATTAGTGCGTTAAAATTGCAATACATTTCAAACGGCTGAAAATTGTCTAAACTTATGATCTGCAACTTTTTTTCAAATCGTGTTTAATTTTAATTTTAGAAACATTAGTTTTTCTTGTCAGTAAAATTACTTGAAAGTCAGTGGAAATGCTTTTAACTTATCCACATAATTAGTGCGTTAAAATTGCAATACATTTCAAACGGCTGAAAATTGTCTAAACTTATGATCTGCAACTTTTTTTCAAATCGTGTTTAATTTTAATTTTAGAAACATTAGTTTTTCTTGTCAGTAAAATTACTTGAAAGTCAGTGGAAATGCTTTTAACTTATCCACATAATTAGTGCGTTAAAATTGCAATACATTTCAAACGGCTGAAAATTGTCTAAACTTATGATCTGCAACTTTTTTTCAAATCGTGTTTAATTTTAATTTTAGAAACATTAGTTTTTCTTGTCAGTAAAATTACTTGAAAGTCAGTGGAAATGCTTTTAACTTATCCACATAATTAGTGCGTTAAAATTGCAATATATTTCAAACGGCTGAAAATTGTCTAAACTTATGATCTGCAACTTTTTTTCAAATCGTGTTTAATTTTAATTTTAGAAACATTAGTTTTTCTTGTCAGTAAAATTACTTGAAAGTCTGTGGAAATGCTTTTAACTTATCCACATAATTAGTGCGTTAAAATTGCAATACATTTCAAACGGCTGAAAATTGTCTAAACTTATGATCTGCAACTTTTTTTAAATCGTGTTTAATTTTAATTTTAGAAACATTAGTTTTTCTTGTCAGTAAAATTACTTGAAAGTCAGTGGAAATGCTTTTAACTTATCCACATAATTAGTGCGTTAAAATTGCAATACATTTCAAACGGCTGAAAATTGTCTAAACTTATGATCTGCAACTTTTTTTCAAATCGTGTTTAATTTTAATTTTAGAAACATTAGTTTTTCTTGTCAGTAAAATTACTTGAAAGTCAGTGGAAATGCTTTTAACTTATCCACATAATTAGTGCGTTAAAATTGCAATACATTTCAAACGGCTGAAAATTGTCTAAACTTATGATCTGCAACTTTTTTTCAAATCGTGTTTAATTTTAATTTTAGAAACATTAGTTTTTCTTGTCAGTAAAATTACTTGAAAGTCAGTGGAAATGCTTTTAACTTATCCACATAATTAGTGCGTTAAAATTGCAATATATTTCAAACGGCTGAAAATTGTCTAAACTTATGATCTGCAACTTTTTTTCAAATCGTGTTTAATTTTAATTTTAGAAACATTAGTTTTTCTTGTCAGTAAAATTACTTGAAAGTCTGTGGAAATGCTTTTAACTTATCCACATAATTAGTGCGTTAAAATTGCAATACATTTCAAACGGCTGAAAATTGTCTAAACTTATGATCTGCAACTTTTTTTAAATCGTGTTTAATTTTAATTTTAGAAACATTAGTTTTTCTTGTCAGTAAAATTACTTAAAAGTCTGTGGAAATGCTTTTAACTTATCCACATAATTAGTGCGTTAAAATTGCAATACATTTCAAACGGCTGAAAATTGTCTAAACTTATGATCTGCAACTTTTTTTCAAATCGTGTTTAATTTTAATTTTAGAAACATTAGTTTTTCTTGTCAGTAAAATTACTTGAAAGTCAGTGGAAATGCTTTTAACTTATCCACATAATTAGTGCGTTAAAATTGCAATACATTTCAAACGGCTGAAAATTGTCTAAACTTATGATCTGCAACTTTTTTTCAAATCGTGTTTAATTTTAATTTTAGAAACATTAGTTTTTCTTGTCAGTAAAATTACTTGAAAGTCAGTGGAAATGCTTTTAACTTATCCACATAATTAGTGCGTTAAAATTGCAATACATTTCAAACGGCTGAAAATTGTCTAAACTTATGATCTGCAACTTTTTTTCAAATCGTGTTTAATTTTAATTTTAGAAACATTAGTTTTTCTTGTCAGTAAAATTACTTGAAAGTCAGTGGAAATGCTTTTAACTTATCCACATAATTAGTGCGTTAAAATTGCAATATATTTCAAACGGCTGAAAATTGTCTAAACTTATGATCTGCAACTTTTTTTCAAATCGTGTTTAATTTTAATTTTAGAAACATTAGTTTTTCTTGTCAGTAAAATTACTTGAAAGTCTGTGGAAATGCTTTTAACTTATCCACATAATTAGTGCGTTAAAATTGCAATACATTTCAAACGGCTGAAAATTGTCTAAACTTATGATCTGCAACTTTTTTTAAATCGTGTTTAATTTTAATTTTAGAAACATTAGTTTTTCTTGTCAGTAAAATTACTTGAAAGTCAGTGGAAATGCTTTTAACTTATCCACATAATTAGTGCGTTAAAATTGCAATACATTTCAAACGGCTGAAAATTGTCTAAACTTATGATCTGCAACTTTTTTTCAAATCGTGTTTAATTTTAATTTTAGAAACATTAGTTTTTCTTGTCAGTAAAATTACTTGAAAGTCAGTGGAAATGCTTTTAACTTATCCACATAATTAGTGCGTTAAAATTGCAATACATTTCAAACGGCTGAAAATTGTCTAAACTTATGATCTGCAACTTTTTTTCAAATCGTGTTTAATTTTAATTTTAGAAACATTAGTTTTTCTTGTCAGTAAAATTACTTGAAAGTCAGTGGAAATGCTTTTAACTTATCCACATAATTAGTGCGTTAAAATTGCAATATATTTCAAACGGCTGAAAATTGTCTAAACTTATGATCTGCAACTTTTTTTCAAATCGTGTTTAATTTTAATTTTAGAAACATTAGTTTTTCTTGTCAGTAAAATTACTTGAAAGTCTGTGGAAATGCTTTTAACTTATCCACATAATTAGTGCGTTAAAATTGCAATACATTTCAAACGGCTGAAAATTGTCTAAACTTATGATCTGCAACTTTTTTTAAATCGTGTTTAATTTTAATTTTAGAAACATTAGTTTTTCTTGTCAGTAAAATTACTTGAAAGTCTGTGGAAATGCTTTTAACTTATCCACATAATTAGTGCGTTAAAATTGCAATACATTTCAAACGGCTGAAAATTGTCTAAACTTATGATCTGCAACTTTTTTTCAAATCGTGTTTAATTTTAATTTTAGAAACATTAGTTTTTCTTGTCAGTAAAATTACTTGAAAGTCAGTGGAAATGCTTTTAACTTATCCACATAATTAGTGCGTTAAAATTGCAATACATTTCAAACGGCTGAAAATTGTCTAAACTTATGATCTGCAACTTTTTTTCAAATCGTGTTTAATTTTAATTTTAGAAACATTAGTTTTTCTTGTCAGTAAAATTACTTGAAAGTCAGTGGAAATGCTTTTAACTTATCCACATAATTAGTGCGTTAAAATTGCAATACATTTCAAACGGCTGAAAATTGTCTAAACTTATGATCTGCAACTTTTTTTCAAATCGTGTTTAATTTTAATTTTAGAAACATTAGTTTTTCTTGTCAGTAAAATTACTTGAAAGTCAGTGGAAATGCTTTTAACTTATCCACATAATTAGTGCGTTAAAATTGCAATACATTTCAAACGGCTGAAAATTGTCTAAACTTATGATCTGCAACATTTTTTAAAATCGTGTTTAATTTTAATTTTAGAAACATTAGTTTTTCTTGTCAGTAAAATTACTTGAAAGTCTGTGGAAATGCTTTTAACTTATCCACATAATTAGTGCGTTAAAATTGCAATACATTTCAAACGGCTGAAAATTGTCTAAACTTATGATCTGCAA
>JAVGWX010000324.1:0-39392 GCA_036924085.1 Ariolimax columbianus | reverse complement strand
TTAACTTAATTAAAAACCTGAAAAAATGTCATTATTAACTTCACTAAAACTTCAAAAATGTTAAAATTAATTAAAATCCTCAAAAAATGTCATTAACTTAATTAAAAACCTGAAAAAATGTCATTATTAACTTCACTAAAAACTTCAAAAATGTTATAATTAATTAAAATCCTCAAAAAATGTCATTAACTTAATTAAAAACCTGAAAAAATGTCATTATTAACTTCACTAAAAACTTCAAAAATGTTATAATTAATTAAAATCCTCAAAAAATGTCATTAACTTAATTAAAAAACCTGAAAAAAATGTCATTATTAACTTCACTAAAAACTTCAAAAATGTTATAATTAATTAAAATCCTCAAAAAATGTCATTAACTTAATTAAAAACCTGAAAAAATGTCATTATTAACTTCACTAAAAACTTCAAAAATGTTATAATTAATTAAAATCCTCAAAAAATGTCATTAACTTAATTAAAAACCTGAAAAAATGTCATTATTAACTTCACTAAAAACTTCAAAAATGTTATAATTAATTAAAATCCTCAAAAAATGTCATTAACTTAATTAAAAACCTGAAAAAATGTCATTATTAACTTCACTAAAAACTTCAAAAATGTTATAATTAATTAAAATCCTCAAAAAATGTCATTAACTTAATTAAAAACCTGAAAAAATGTCATTATTAACTTCACTAAAAACTTCAAAAATGTTATAATTAATTAAAATCCTCAAAAAATGTCATTAACTTAATTAAAAAACCTGAAAAAATGTCATTATTAACTTCACTAAAAACTTCAAAAATGTTATAATTAATTAAAATCCTCAAAAAATGTCATTAACTTAATTAAAAACCTGAAAAAATGTCATTATTAACTTCACTAAAAACTTCAAAAATGTTATAATTAATTAAAATCCCAAAAAATGTCATTAACTTAATTAAAAAACCTGAAAAAATGTCATTATTAACTTCACTAAAAACTTCAAAAATGTTATAATTAATTAAAATCCTCAAAAAATGTCATTAACTTAATTAAAAACCTGAAAAAATGTCATTATTAACTTCACTAAAAACTTCAAAATGTTATAATTAATTAAAATCCTCAAAAAATGTCATTAACTTAATTAAAAACATGAAAAAATGTCATTATTAACTTCACTAAAAACTTCAAAAATGTTATAATAATTAAATCCTCAAAAATGTCATTAACTTAATTAAAAACCTGAAAAAATGTCATTATTAACTTCACTAAAAACTTCAAAAATGTTATAATTAATTAAAATCCTCAAAAAATGTCATTAACTTAATTAAAAACCTGAAAAAATGTCATTATTAACTTCACTAAAAACTTCAAAAATGTTATAATTAATTAAAATCCTCAAAAAATGTCATTAACTTAATTAAAAACCTGAAAAAATGTCATTATTAACTTCACTAAAAACTTCAAAAATGTTATAATTAATTAAAATCCTCAAAAAATGTCATTAACTTAATTAAAAACCAGAAAAAAATGTCATTATTAACTTCACTAAAAACTTCAAAAATGTTATAATTAATTAAAATCCTCAAAAAATGTCATTAACTTAATTAAAAACCTGAAAAAATGTCATTATTAACTTCACTAAAAACTTCAAAAATGTTATAATTAATTAAAATCCTCAAAAAATGTCATTAACTTAATTAAAAACCTGAAAAAATGTCATTATTAACTTCACTAAAAAACTTCAAAAATGTTATAATTAATTAAAATCCTCAAAAAATGTCATTAACTTAATTAAAAACCTGAAAAAAATGTCATTATTAACTTCACTAAAAACTTCAAAATGTTATAATTAATTAAAATCCTCAAAAAATGTCATTAACTTAATTAAAAACCTGAAAAAATGTCATTATTAACTTCACTAAAAAACTTCAAAAATGTTATAATTAATTAAAATCCTCAAAAAATGTCATTAACTTAATTAAAAACCTGAAAAAATGTCATTATTAACTTCACTAAAAACTTCAAAAATGTTATAATTAATTAAAATCCTCAAAAAATGTCATTAACTTAATTAAAAACCTGAAAAAATGTCATTTTACTTACCACTCATTTTAATTAATTAAAATCCTCAAAAAATGTCATTAACTTAATTAAAAACCTGAAAAAATGTCATTATTAACTTCACTAAAAACTTCAAAAATGTTATAATTAATTAAAATCCTCAAAAAAATGTCATTAACTTAATTAAAAACCTGAAAAAATGTCATTATTAACTTCACTAAAAACTTCAAAAATGTTATAATTAATTAAAATCCTCAAAAAATGTCATTAACTTAATTAAAAACCTGAAAAAATGTCATTATTAACTTCACTAAAAACTTCAAAAATGTTATATTAACTTAAATTAAAAACCTGAAAAAATGTCATTATTAACTTCACTAAAAACTTCAAAAATGTTATAATTAATTAAAATCCTCAAAAAATGTCATTAACTTAATTAAAAACCTGAAAAAATGTCATTATTAACTTCACTAAAAACTTCAAAAATGTTATAATTAATTAAAATCCTCAAAAAATGTCATTTAACTTAATTAAAAACCTGAAAAAATGTCATTATTAACTTCACTAAAAACTTCAAAAATGTTATAATTAATTAAAATCCTCAAAAAATGTCATTAACTTAATTAAAAACCAGAAAAAATGTCATTATTAACTTCACTAAAAACTTCAAAAATGTTATAATTAATTAAAATCCTCAAAAAATGTCATTAACTTAATTAAAAACCTGAAAAAATGTCATTATTAACTTCACTAAAAACTTCAAAAATGTTATAATTAATTAAAATCCTCAAAAAATGTCATTAACTTAATTAAAAACATGAAAAAAATGTCATTATTAACTTCACTAAAAACTTCAAAAATGTTATAATTAATTAAAATCCTCAAAAAATGTCATTAACTTAATTAAAAACCAGAAAAAATGTCATTATTAACTTCACTAAAAACTTCAAAAATGTTATAATTAATTAAAATCCTCAAAAATATGTCATTAACTTAATTAAAAACCTGAAAAAATGTCATTATTAACTTCACTAAAAACTTCAAAAATGTTATAATTAATTAAAATCCTCAAAAATGTCATTAACTTAATTAAAAACCTGAAAAAATGTCATTATTAACTTCACTAAAAACTTCAAAAATGTTATAATTAATTAAAATCCTCAAAAAATGTCATTAACTTAATTAAAAAACCTGAAAAAATGTCATTATTAACTTCACTAAAAACTTCAAAAATGTTATAATTAATTAAAATCCTCAAAAAATGTCATTAACTTAATTAAAAACCTGAAAAAATGTCATTATTAACTTCACTAAAAACTTCAAAAATGTTATATTAACTTAATTAAAAACCTGAAAAAATGTCATTTTTAACTTCACTAAAAACTTCAAAAATGTTATAATTAATTAAAATCCTCAAAAAATGTCATTTACTTAATTAAAAACCTGAAAAAATGTCATTATTAACTTCACTAAAAAACTTCAAAAATGTTATAATTAATTAAAATCCTCAAAAAAATGTCATTAACTTAATTAAAAACCTGAAAAAAATGTCATTATTAACTTCACTAAAAACTTCAAAAATGTTATAATTAATTAAAATCCTCAAAAAATGTCATTAACTTAATTAAAAACCAGAAAAAATGTCATTATTAACTTCACTAAAAACTTCAAAAATGTTATAAATTAATTAAAATCCTCAAAAAAATGTCATTAACTTAATTAAAAACCTGAAAAAATGTCATTATTAACTTCACTAAAAACTTCAAAAATGTTATAATTAATTAAAATCCTCAAAAAATGTCATTAACTTAATTAAAAACCTGAAAAAATGTCATTATTAACTTCACTAAAAACTTCAAAAATGTTATAATTAATTAAAATCCTCAAAAAATGTCATTAACTTAATTAAAAACCTGAAAAAATGTCATTATTAACTTCACTAAAAACTTCAAAAATGTTATATTAACTTAATTAAAAACCTGAAAAAATGTCATTTTTAACTTCACTAAAAACTTCAAAAATGTTATAATTAATTAAAATCCTCAAAAAATGTCATTAACTTAATTAAAAACCTGAAAAAATGTCATTATTAACTTCACTAAAAACTTCAAAAATGTTATAATTAATTAAAATCCTCAAAAAATGTCATTAACTTAATTAAAAACCTGAAAAAATGTCATTATTAACTTCACTAAAAACTTCAAAAATGTTATAATTAATTAAAATCCTCAAAAAATGTCATTAACTTAATTAAAAACCAGAAAAAATGTCATTATTAACTTCACTAAAAACTTCAAAAATGTTATAATTAATTAAAATCCTCAAAAAATGTCATTAACTTAATTAAAAACCTGAAAAAATGTCATTATTAACTTCACTAAAAACTTCAAAAATGTTAAAATTAATTAAAATCCTCAAAAAATGTCATTAACTTAATTAAAAACCTGAAAAAATGTCATTATTAACTTCACTAAAAACTTCAAAAATGTTATAATTAATTAAAATCCTCAAAAAATGTCATTAACTTAATTAAAAACCTGAAAAAATGTCATTATTAACTTCACTAAAAACTTCAAAAATGTTATAATTAATTAAAATCCTCAAAATATGTCATTAACTTAATTAAAAACCTGAAAAAATGTCATTATTAACTTCACTAAAAACTTCAAAAATGTTATAATTAATTAAAATCCTCAAAAAATGTCATTAACTTAATTAAAAACCTGAAAAAATGTCATTATTAACTTCACTAAAAACTTCAAAAATGTTATAATTAATTAAAATCCTCAAAAAATGTCATTAACTTAATTAAAAACCTGAAAAAATGTCATTATTAACTTCACTAAAAACTTCAAAAATGTTATAATTAATTAAAATCCTCAAAAAATGTCATTAACTTAATTAAAAACCAGAAAAAATGTCATTATTAACTTCACTAAAAACTTCAAAAATGTTATAATTAATTAAAATCCTCAAAAAATGTCATTAACTTAATTAAAAACCTGAAAAAATGTCATTATTAACTTCACTAAAAACTTCAAAAATGTTATATTAACTTAATTAAAAACCTGAAAAAATGTCATTTTTAACTTCACTAAAAACTTCAAAAATGTTATAATTAATTAAAATCCTCAAAAAATGTCATTAACTTAATTAAAAACCTGAAAAAATGTCATTATTAACTTCACTAAAAACTTCAAAAATGTTATAATTAATTAAAATCCTCAAAAAATGTCATTAACTTAATTAAAAACCTGAAAAAATGTCATTATTAACTTCACTAAAAACTTCAAAAATGTTATAATTAATTAAAATCCTCAAAAAATGTCATTAACTTAATTAAAAACCAGAAAAAATGTCATTATTAACTTCACTAAAAACTTCAAAAATGTTAAAATTAATTAAAATCCTCAAAAAATGTCATTAACTTAATTAAAAACCTGAAAAAATGTCATTATTAACTTCACTAAAAACTTCAAAAATGTTATAATTAATTAAAATCCTCAAAAAATGTCATTAACTTAATTAAAAACCTGAAAAAATGTCATTATTAACTTCACTAAAAACTTCAAAAATGTTATAATTAATTAAAATCCTCAAAAAATGTCATTAACTTAATTAAAAACCTGAAAAAATGTCATTATTAACTTCACTAAAAACTTCAAAAATGTTATATTAACTTAATTAAAAACCTGAAAAAATGTCATTTTTAACTTCACTAAAAACTTCAAAAATGTTATAATTAATTAAAATCCTCAAAAAATGTCATTAACTTAATTAAAAACCTGAAAAAATGTCATTATTAACTTCACTAAAAACTTCAAAAATGTTATAATTAATTAAAATCCTCAAAAAATGTCATTAACTTAATTAAAAACCTGAAAAAATGTCATTATTAACTTCACTAAAAACTTCAAAAATGTTATAATTAATTAAAATCCTCAAAAAATGTCATTAACTTAATTAAAAACCAGAAAAAATTTCATTATTAACTTCACTAAAAACTTCAAAAATGTTATAATTAATTAAAATCCTCAAAAAATGTCATTAACTTAATTAAAAACCTGAAAAAATGTCATTATTAACTTCACTAAAAACTTCAAAAATGTTAAAATTAATTAAAATCCTCAAAAAATGTCATTAACTTAATTAAAAACCTGAAAAAATGTCATTATTAACTTCACTAAAAACTTCAAAAATGTTATAATTAATTAAAATCCTCAAAAAATGTCATTAACTTAATTAAAAACCTGAAAAAATGTCATTATTAACTTCACTAAAAACTTCAAAAATGTTATAATTAATTAAAATCCTCAAAATATGTCATTAACTTAATTAAAAACCTGAAAAAATGTCATTATTAACTTCACTAAAAACTTCAAAAATGTTATAATTAATTAAAATCCTCAAAAAATGTCATTAACTTAATTAAAAACCTGAAAAAATGTCATTATTAACTTCACTAAAAACTTCAAAAATGTTATAATTAATTAAAATCCTCAAAAAATGTCATTAACTTAATTAAAAACCTGAAAAAATGTCATTATTAACTTCACTAAAAACTTCAAAAATGTTATAATTAATTAAAATCCTCAAAAAATGTCATTAACTTAATTAAAAACCTGAAAAAATGTCATTATTAACTTCACTAAAAACTTCAAAATATGTTATAATTAATTAAAATCCTCAAAAAATGTCATTATTAACTTCACTAAAAACTTCAAAAAATGTTATAATTAATTAAAATCCTCAAAAAATGTCATTAACTTAATTAAAAACCTGAAAAAATGTCATTATTAGCTTCACTAAAAACTTCAAAAATGTTATAATTAATTAAAATCCTCAAAAAATGTCATTAACTTAATTAAAAACCAGAAAAAATGTCATTATTAACTTCACTAAAAACTTCAAAAATGTTATAATTAATTAAAATCCTCAAAAAATGTCATTAACTTAATTAAAAACCTGAAAAAATATCATTATTAACTTCACTAAAAACTTCAAAAATGTTATAATTAATTAAAATCCTCAAAAAATGTCATTAACTTAATTAAAAACCTGAAAAAATGTCATTATTAACTTCACTAAAAACTTCAAAAATGTTATAATTAATTAAAATCCTCAAAAAATGTCATTAACTTAATTAAAAACCTGAAAAAATGTCATTATTAACTTCACTAAAAACTTCAAAAATGTTATAATTAATTAAAATCCTCAAAAAATGTCATTAACTTAATTAAAAACCTGAAAAAATGTCATTATTAACTTCACTAAAAACTTCAAAAATGTTATAATTAATTAAAATCCTCAAAAAATGTCATTAACTTAATTAAAAACCTGAAAAAATGTCATTATTAACTTCACTAAAAACTTCAAAAATGTTATAATTAATTAAAATCCTCAAAAAATGTCATTAACTTAATTAAAAACCTGAAAAAATGTCATTATTAACTTCACTAAAAACTTCAAAATATGTTATAATTAATTAAAATCCTCAAAAAATGTCATTAACTTAATTAAAAACCTGAAAAAATGTCATTATTAACTTCACTAAAAACTTCAAAAAATGTTATAATTAATTAAAATCCTCAAAAAATGTCATTAACTTAATTAAAAACCTGAAAAAATGTCATTATTAACTTCACTAAAAACTTCAAAAATGTTATAATTAATTAAAATCCTCAAAAAATGTCATTAACTTAATTAAAAACCTGAAAAAATGTCATTATTAACTTCACTAAAAACTTCAAAAATGTTATAATTAATTAAAATCCTCAAAAAATGTCATTAACTTAATTAAAAACCTGAAAAAATGTCATTATTAACTTCACTAAAAACTTCAAAAATGTTATAATTAATTAAAATCCTCAAAAAATGTCATTAACTTAATTAAAAACCTGAAAAAATGTCATTATTAACTTCACTAAAAACTTCAAAAATGTTATAATTAATTAAAATCCTCAAAAAATGTCATTAACTTAATTAAAAACCTGAAAAAATGTCATTATTAACTTCACTAAAAACTTCAAAAATGTTATAATTAATTAAAATCCTCAAAAAATGTCATTAACTTAATTAAAAACCTGAAAAAATGTCATTATTAACTTCACTAAAAACTTCAAAAATGTTATATTAACTTAATTAAAAACCTGAAAAAATGTCATTTTTAACTTCACTAAAAACTTCAAAAATGTTATAATTAATTAAAATCCTCAAAAAATGTCATTAACTTAATTAAAAACCTGAAAAAATGTCATTATTAACTTCACTAAAAACTTCAAAAATGTTATAATTAATTAAAATCCTCAAAAAATGTCATTAACTTAATTAAAAACCTGAAAAAATGTCATTATTAACTTCACTAAAAACTTCAAAAATGTTATAATTAATTAAAATCCTCAAAAAATGTCATTAACTTAATTAAAAACCAGAAAAAATGTCATTATTAACTTCACTAAAAACTTCAAAAATGTTATAATTAATTAAAATCCTCAAAAAATGTCATTAACTTAATTAAAAACCTGAAAAAATGTCATTATTAACTTCACTAAAAACTTCAAAAATGTTATAATTAATTAAAATCCTCAAAATATGTCATTAACTTAATTAAAAACCTGAAAAAATGTCATTATTAACTTCACTAAAAACTTCAAAAATGTTATAATTAATTAAAATCCTCAAAAAATGTCATTAACTTAATTAAAAACCAGAAAAAATGTCATTATTAACTTCACTAAAAACTTCAAAAATGTTATAATTAATTAAAATCCTCAAAAAATGTCATTAACTTAATTAAAAACCTGAAAAAATGTCATTATTAACTTCACTAAAAACTTCAAAAATGTTATAATTAATTAAAATCCTCAAAAAATGTCATTAACTTAATTAAAAACCTGAAAAAATGTCATTATTAACTTCACTAAAAACTTCAAAAATGTTATAATTAATTAAAATCCTCAAAAAATGTCATTAACTTAATTAAAAACCTGAAAAAATGTCATTATTAACTTCACTAAAAACTTCAAAAATGTTATAATTAATTAAAATCCTCAAAAAATGTCATTAACTTAATTAAAAACCTGAAAAAATGTCATTATTAACTTCACTAAAAACTTCAAAATATGTTATAATTAATTAAAATCCTCAAAAAATGTCATTAACTTAATTAAAAACCTGAAAAAATGTCATTATTAACTTCACTAAAAACTTCAAAAAATGTTATAATTAATTAAAATCCTCAAAAAATGTCATTAACTTAATTAAAAACCTGAAAAAATGTCATTATTAGCTTCACTAAAAACTTCAAAAATGTTATAATTAATTAAAATCCTCAAAAAATGTCATTAACTTAATTAAAAACCAGAAAAAATGTCATTATTAACTTCACTAAAAACTTCAAAAATGTTATAATTAATTAAAATCCTCAAAAAATGTCATTAACTTAATTAAAAACCTGAAAAAATATCATTATTAACTTCACTAAAAACTTCAAAAATGTTAAAATTAATTAAAATCCTCAAAAAATGTCATTAACTTAATTAAAAACCTGAAAAAATGTCATTATTAACTTCACTAAAAACTTCAAAAATGTTATAATTAATTAAAATCCTCAAAAAATGTCATTAACTTAATTAAAAACCTGAAAAAATGTCATTATTAACTTCACTAAAAACTTCAAAAATGTTATAATTAATTAAAATCCTCAAAAAATGTCATTAACTTAATTAAAAACCTGAAAAAATGTCATTATTAACTTCACTAAAAACTTCAAAAATGTTATAATTAATTAAAATCCTCAAAAAATGTCATTAACTTAATTAAAAACCTGAAAAAATGTCATTATTAACTTCACTAAAAACTTCAAAAATGTTATAATTAATTAAAATCCTCAAAAAATGTCATTAACTTAATTAAAAACCTGAAAAAATGTCATTATTAACTTCACTAAAAACTTCAAAAATGTTATAATTAATTAAAATCCTCAAAAAATGTCATTAACTTAATTAAAAACCTGAAAAAATGTCATTATTAACTTCACTAAAAACTTCAAAATATGTTATAATTAATTAAAATCCTCAAAAAATGTCATTAACTTAATTAAAAACCTGAAAAAATGTCATTATTAACTTCACTAAAAACTTCAAAAAATGTTATAATTAATTAAAATCCTCAAAAAATGTCATTAACTTAATTAAAAACCTGAAAAAATGTCATTATTAACTTCACTAAAAACTTCAAAAATGTTATAATTAATTAAAATCCTCAAAAAATGTCATTAACTTAATTAAAAACCTGAAAAAATGTCATTATTAACTTCACTAAAAACTTCAAAAATGTTATAATTAATTAAAATCCTCAAAAAATGTCATTAACTTAATTAAAAACCTGAAAAAATGTCATTATTAACTTCACTAAAAACTTCAAAAATGTTATAATTAATTAAAATCCTCAAAAAATGTCATTAACTTAATTAAAAACCTGAAAAAATGTCATTATTAACTTCACTAAAAACTTCAAAAATGTTATAATTAATTAAAATCCTCAAAATATGTCATTAACTTAATTAAAAACCTGAAAAAATGTCATTATTAACTTCACTAAAAACTTCAAAAATGTTATAATTAATTAAAATCCTCAAAAAATGTCATTAACTTAATTAAAAACCTGAAAAAATGTCATTATTAACTTCACTAAAAACTTCAAAAATGTTATAATTAATTAAAATCCTCAAAAAATGTCATTAACTTAATTAAAAACCTGAAAAAATGTCATTATTAACTTCACTAAAAACTTCAAAAATGTTATAATTAATTAAAATCCTCAAAAAATGTCATTAACTTAATTAAAAACCTGAAAAAATGTCATTATTAACTTCACTAAAAACTTCAAAAATGTTATAATTAATTAAAATCCTCAAAAAATGTCATTAACTTAATTAAAAACCTGAAAAAATGTCATTATTAACTTCACTAAAAACTTCAAAAATGTTATAATTAATTAAAATCCTCAAAAAATGTCATTAACTTAATTAAAAACCTGAAAAAATGTCATTATTAACTTCACTAAAAACTTCAAAAATGTTATAATTAATTAAAATCCTCAAAAAATGTCATTAACTTAATTAAAAACCTGAAAAAATGTCATTATTAACTTCACTAAAAACTTCAAAAATGTTATAATTAATTAAAATCCTCAAAAAATGTCATTAACTTAATTAAAAACCTGAAAAAATGTCATTATTAACTTCACTAAAAACTTCAAAAATGTTATAATTAATTAAAATCCTCAAAAAATGTCATTAACTTAATTAAAAACCTGAAAAAATGTCATTATTAACTTCACTAAAAACTTCAAAAATGTTATAATTAATTAAAATCCTCAAAAAATGTCATTAACTTAATTAAAAACCAGAAAAAATGTCATTATTAACTTCACTAAAAACTTCAAAAATGTTATAATTAATTAAAATCCTCAAAAAATGTCATTAACTTAATTAAAAACCTGAAAAAATATCATTATTAACTTCACTAAAAACTTCAAAAATGTTAAAATTAATTAAAATCCTCAAAAAATGTCATTAACTTAATTAAAAACCTGAAAAAATGTCATTATTAACTTCACTAAAAACTTCAAAAATGTTATAATTAATTAAAATCCTCAAAAAATGTCATTAACTTAATTAAAAACCTGAAAAAATGTCATTATTAACTTCACTAAAAACTTCAAAAATGTTATAATTAATTAAAATCCTCAAAAAATGTCATTAACTTAATTAAAAACCTGAAAAAATGTCATTATTAACTTCACTAAAAACTTCAAAAATGTTATAATTAATTAAAATCCTCAAAAAATGTCATTAACTTAATTAAAAACCTGAAAAAATGTCATTATTAACTTCACTAAAAACTTCAAAAATGTTATAATTAATTAAAATCCTCAAAAAATGTCATTAACTTAATTAAAAACCTGAAAAAATGTCATTATTAACTTCACTAAAAACTTCAAAAATGTTATAATTAATTAAAATCCTCAAAAAATGTCATTAACTTAATTAAAAACCTGAAAAAATGTCATTATTAACTTCACTAAAAACTTCAAAAATGTTATAATTAATTAAAATCCTCAAAAAATGTCATTAACTTAATTAAAAACCTGAAAAAATGTCATTATTAACTTCACTAAAAACTTCAAAATATGTTATAATTAATTAAAATCCTCAAAAAATGTCATTAACTTAATTAAAAACCTGAAAAAATGTCATTATTAACTTCACTAAAAACTTCAAAAAATGTTATAATTAATTAAAATCCTCAAAAAATGTCATTAACTTAATTAAAAACCTGAAAAAATGTCATTATTAACTTCACTAAAAACTTCCAAAATGTTATAATTAATTAAAATCCTCAAAAAATGTCATTAACTTAATTAAAAACCTGAAAAAATGTCATTATTAACTTCACTAAAAACTTCAAAAATGTTATAATTAATTAAAATCCTCAAAAAATGTCATTAACTTAATTAAAAACCTGAAAAAATGTCATTATTAACTTCACTAAAAACTTCAAAAATGTTATAATTAATTAAAATCCTCAAAAAATGTCATTAACTTAATTAAAAACCTGAAAAAATGTCATTATTAACTTCACTAAAAACTTCAAAAATGTTATAATTAATTAAAATCCTCAAAATATGTCATTAACTTAATTAAAAACCTGAAAAAATGTCATTATTAACTTCACTAAAAACTTCAAAAATGTTATAATTAATTAAAATCCTCAAAAAATGTCATTAACTTAATTAAAAACCTGAAAAAATGTCATTATTAACTTCACTAAAAACTTCAAAAATGTTATAATTAATTAAAATCCTCAAAAAATGTCATTAACTTAATTAAAAACCTGAAAAAATGTCATTATTAACTTCACTAAAAACTTCAAAAATGTTATAATTAATTAAAATCCTCAAAAAATGTCATTAACTTAATTAAAAACCTGAAAAAATGTCATTATTAACTTCACTAAAAACTTCAAAAATGTTATAATTAATTAAAATCCTCAAAAAATGTCATTAACTTAATTAAAAACCTGAAAAAATGTCATTATTAACTTCACTAAAAACTTCAAAAATGTTATAATTAATTAAAATCCTCAAAAAATGTCATTAACTTAATTAAAAACCTGAAAAAATGTCATTATTAACTTCACTAAAAACTTCAAAAATGTTATAATTAATTAAAATCCTCAAAAAATGTCATTAACTTAATTAAAAACCTGAAAAAATGTCATTATTAACTTCACTAAAAACTTCAAAAATGTTATAATTAATTAAAATCCTCAAAAAATGTCATTAACTTAATTAAAAACCTGAAAAAATGTCATTATTAACTTCACTAAAAACTTCAAAAATGTTATAATTAATTAAAATCCTCAAAAAATGTCATTAACTTAATTAAAAACCTGAAAAAATGTCATTATTAACTTCACTAAAAACTTCAAAAATGTTATAATTAATTAAAATCCTCAAAAAATGTCATTAACTTAATTAAAAACCTGAAAAAATGTCATTATTAACTTCACTAAAAACTTCAAAATATGTTATAATTAATTAAAATCCTCAAAAAATGTCATTAACTTAATTAAAAACCTGAAAAAATGTCATTATTAACTTCACTAAAAACTTCAAAAAATGTTATAATTAATTAAAATCCTCAAAAAATGTCATTAACTTAATTAAAAACCTGAAAAAATGTCATTATTAACTTCACTAAAAACTTCCAAAATGTTATAATTAATTAAAATCCTCAAAAAATGTCATTAACTTAATTAAAAACCTGAAAAAATGTCATTATTAACTTCACTAAAAACTTCAAAAATGTTATAATTAATTAAAATCCTCAAAAAATGTCATTAACTTAATTAAAAACCTGAAAAAATGTCATTATTAACTTCACTAAAAACTTCAAAAATGTTATAATTAATTAAAATCCTCAAAAAATGTCATTAACTTAATTAAAAACCTGAAAAAATGTCATTATTAACTTCACTAAAAACTTCAAAAATGTTATAATTAATTAAAATCCTCAAAAAATGTCATTAACTTAATTAAAAACCTGAAAAAATGTCATTATTAACTTCACTAAAAACTTCAAAAATGTTATAATTAATTAAAATCCTCAAAAAATGTCATTAACTTAATTAAAAACCTGAAAAAATGTCATTATTAACTTCACTAAAAACTTCAAAAATGTTATAATTAATTAAAATCCTCAAAAAATGTCATTAACTTAATTAAAAACCTGAAAAAATGTCATTATTAACTTCACTAAAAACTTCAAAAATGTTATAATTAATTAAAATCCTCAAAAAATGTCATTAACTTAATTAAAAACATGAAAAAATGTCATTATTAACTTCACTAAAAACTTCAAAAATGTTATAATTAATTAAAATCCTCAAAAAATGTCATTAACTTAATTAAAAACCAGAAAAAATGTCATTATTAACTTCACTAAAAACTTCAAAAATGTTATAATTAATTAAAATCCTCAAAATATGTCATTAACTTAATTAAAAACCTGAAAAAATGTCATTATTAACTTCACTAAAAACTTCAAAAATGTTATAATTAATTAAAATCCTCAAAAAATGTCATTAACTTAATTAAAAACCTGAAAAAATGTCATTATTAACTTCACTAAAAACTTCAAAAATGTTATAATTAATTAAAATCCTCAAAAAATGTCATTAACTTAATTAAAAACCTGAAAAAATGTCATTATTAACTTCACTAAAAACTTCAAAAATGTTATAATTAATTAAAATCCTCAAAAAATGTCATTAACTTAATTAAAAACCTGAAAAAATGTCATTATTAACTTCACTAAAAACTTCAAAAATGTTATAATTAATTAAAATCCTCAAAAAATGTCATTAACTTAATTAAAAACCTGAAAAAATGTCATTATTAACTTCACTAAAAACTTCAAAAATGTTATAATTAATTAAAATCCTCAAAAAATGTCATTAACTTAATTAAAAACCTGAAAAAATGTCATTATTAACTTCACTAAAAACTTCAAAATATGTTATAATTAATTAAAATCCTCAAAAAATGTCATTAACTTAATTAAAAACCTGAAAAATTTAATAATTAACAATTAATAACCTAAAAATTTCATTATTAACTTAATTAAAAACCTGAAAAAATGTCATCTTAGTCCTAGTCAACCTGTACTTCTACTGGGGCAGATGCCTATATGTAGGTCCCAGCTCTGGTGTGAACTTGATGTAGCCGAGAGGAGTATTTCCTGCTTATTACTCCGCTGCGTTGGGACAAGTGCCGTGGATGGTGGTTAACCATCCAATGCACAAAACACTAGAACAAAACAGACCCGCAGCCTGTTAGGTGCCATCTATGCTGCTCTTAACAAATCACCTAACCATGACCGATGTTATGCCATGTCATACAGTTAGTTACCTCTTATGATATTTTCAGTGTATGTCTTAATTGTCTGGATGTCAAAATATTTGTCTTCTTGTTAATGTGTTTTCTGTCTATTCCTATTCTCTTCTTTACCTCCATCACACACCTGCCGTCATCTGTTACGATCTGTCCGAGGTACAAAACACTTTCTACCTTTTCCAGCATCTCTACATGTACTGCGATGTTCACTCTGGACTTCACATTTGTTTTGCTAATTATCATAGCTTTTCGTTGTCTTAACGATGATTCTGGGATTCCGTGGCGAAGTGATTAAGCCGTCGGCCTAGTGATCGGGTGGTATGGGTTCGACTCTGGACTCCACCGTCCTTTTCACGGGTGCTTGATGCAGAGTCCCCTGCATCTTGTAGTCGCTGTCTAGCCGTCTTGTCCTTGACTTGCCACTGGGGTCGGGCAGCACGAGACGAGAGAGAGGATAAAAAGTAGCGCAGTAAATCCTTACTAAAATTAGCGCTAGCAAAATAAATTATGCCATCATCGTCTACGATGGATAGTGGCCTTTGCTGTTGTCTTAAAGTTAATAATGAGCCGCAAAGATGGCACCAAACAGGTTGGGGGTTTAAAATTGCTGTGGTGTTTTAGATTATCGTGGATGTCACCAGACCACGGATTAGTCTGAATTCACACTAGTCAATGTCTTACATTTGTGTCCATGGAAATGTATTGTTGTTTTCCATTTAGACTGGTTAATTCCAGTGTTTAATTTATTTTTTATTTTTTCTTTTGGCGTTCGCCTTATTTCTTTAATCCCCAAGACGGTGTGCGTTGCACTGCGGTTTTTATTTTGCGCCTGTCAGCCCAGTGCATCCGACTTCAGCATGCATTTTATGTAAGGGTCTGCTTCCTCCTGCATTTTAAAAGGGTTTGCTTCCCCGGGGTAACGGTTGGTGCTGGGATGGGGATCGAACCCAGCACCTTCTGGTTGTGAGCCGTGTCACTTGACCACTAGGCCACGCCGTCCCCGTGTTTTAGTTCAATATTGATGACTCAGGTCCATGGATTTGACTGGAAGTTCCTCGTTGACGACTTACATTGTGTTCACGGAAACGGGTTCATATTTCCATTTAGATAAGTTCGTTTGTTCATTCTGTTGTGTTTTCCCCTCCGATTATCCTGGCAATGGACATCGACCTTTTGAATTAATATTCCGGCTACCCTGTGATGTACTCCCACGGTCCAGTGAACACAGTCCCTTCGGATCTCATGGGACCAGACAAGCAGCGACACAATCCAGTGATAAAACATTCAAGGCCATGTACCAGCCTAATATAGTGTTTACTCGTCTCCATCGTCATCAGTACATTGGAGAAAGCGTGACCTGGTCTGACCAGCGAGTGCCATACTGAATACTCAGGCTAAGTGACCCTGACCGCTAGGTATGGGTTAGGCTCCACCTAGCGCAGAAACAGCATAAACGATGCTGTGACTGGCCTAGCAAGCCGACAGCGTAATTGCTCATGCTTTGAAATCAATAACGGAACTAAATCAAGACAGTCGCAATGGAATGCAACAAGTCAAGGTGAAAAGGTCACGAATAAGGATGGGGATCGAACCCAGCACCTTCTGGTTGTGAGCCGTGTCACTTGACCACTAGGCCACGCCGTCCCCGTGTTTTAGTTCAATATTGATGACTCAGGTCCATGGATTTGACTGGAAGTTCCTCGTTGACGACTTACATTGTGTTCACGGAAACGGGTTCATATTTCCATTTAGATAAGTTCGTTTGTTCATTCTGTTGTGTTTTCCCCTCCGATTATCCTGGCAATGGACATCGACCTTTTGAATTAATATTCCGGCTACCCTGTGATGTACTCCCACGGTCCAGTGAACACAGTCCCTTCGGATCTCATGGGACCAGACAAGCAGCGACACAATCCAGTGATAAAACATTCAAGGCCATGTACCAGCCTAATATAGTGTTTACTCGTCTCCATCGTCATCAGTACATTGGAGAAAGCGTGACCTGGTCTGACCAGCGAGTGCCATACTGAATACTCAGGCTAAGTGACCCTGACCGCTAGGTATGGGTTAGGCTCCACCTAGCGCAGAAACAGCATAAACGATGCTGTGACTGGCCTAGCAAGCCGACAGCGTAATTGCTCATGCTTTGAAATCAATAACGGAACTAAATCAAGACAGTCGCAATGGAATGCAACAAGTCAAGGTGAAAAGGTCACGAATAAGGTGAATGACTAAAGTAGCGACTTCGAATGTTACTGGCATTGTCTGAAAGACACCAGAGTTGGTGGAGTTTATGACTAAAGCTCAAATCGGGATCCTCTGCATTTCAGATCTCAAAAGAATGCACCCTCATCATCTTCCATTGATGGCTTACAATGCTGGTAGATCTGGCTACAGGGCAGGGGGTAGCCGCGAGGTAGGTGGATAGATGACATTAGAGTGATTGTGCAACGACAAGGGCTGACATTGACCGACGCAACGCACTTGGCGCAGGACAGACGACTCAAGCTCCCCACGATGCTAAACAGCACAAGTGGAAAGAAAACTAACTAATTGATTTTTATGTTTTCTTCCCTCCGATTATCCTGGCATTGACATCAGCTATATGAATTAGGATTGCTGTTAAACCTGTGTCGTATTTTCATGATCTAGTGCACATGGCTGAACTTCATGAGACGCCCTTTGCCCTAGCTGCAGACAGTGTCGATTTTGGTGAGGCTGTGAAATGTAGACAAGTGACTATAATGGACTAGAACACATCGTAACTTAAACTTAACATCTTTATACTGGTTTAGAAGACCCTGCAGAGTCTGCATACAACCAGTTACATTTACATCACCTTGTTCTAAAAGATATGCGTATCCAATCTATTCTTAAATGCATTAACTGTCCCTGCCTCCACTACCTCCCCTGGCAATGCATTCCAAGCAGACACCACTCTCTGACTAAAAAAATATTTCCTAATATCTAATCTGGACCTCTCTTTAGTCAGCTTGTAGCTATGCCCTCGTGTTATTGTAGGTGGCTGTATTTTAAAAAACTTGTTATAGTCTAATTTATCGATTCCTCTGATCATCTTATAATCCTGTATTAAGTCACCACGAATTCTTCTCTCTTCGAGACACTGTAGGCCAGTTTTTCTGAGCAGTCCGGAAGAGATCGGGCCATGCCCAGTTAGCAAGATGCCCAACACGTATCGCTCACACAGTGAGTGATGTCCCTACGACCTCTTGCGGTTATGTGAAAGAGAAGGAAAGTTAATTCTCTTCTTTTCTTCTCACTTATCCTGTTAATCTTCTCAGCGTCAGATTTAGAAGAAATCTCTAGAGCGATCCTTATTATGTGCCTCATGCACAGTGGCATTCATCGAATCAGATATTTCCATAAGCCACCTTTGTCATGGTCGGCTTTTGGCCTTGAATCCGTTGTATCTATATAGCACTGTTTGTGTGTGTGTGGGGAGGAGCGATGTGTGATGGTAGCCTTGTTACGTGGCCAAACCCTTTAAGTTGCTGCCTTCTGATGTAGTCCGGTGTTGTTCCTACGAGTCTTCTGATGTCATCGTTTCTGATCATATCTCTCCTTGTTACGCCCAATATTTGTCGCAGACATTTCATTTCTGCTGTTACGATGTGTTGTTTTTCATTTGATGTTAGTGTCCAGTTTTGACGTTGGTAACATTGTGTCGCGACGGACATCGTGTTGTATAAAGCTCTTTTGGTAGTTATTGTCACGTGCTTGCAATTATATATTGGAGTGAATTGTCCAATGATCCAATTTGCCTTACTGCATCTTTGTTGGATTTCCGTTGTGATTCTTCCGTCTGCTGATAACGTGATCTCTAAGTATGTGAAATCTTTCACCTGTTTGATTTGCTATTTTTGAAGGAAGATATTGGTTTGTTTAGATATTTTAATGACCTCAGTTTTTTCTATATTAATTTTCATGATGAATTCCTGACATGTTGTATTTAGTTTGTAAACTTAATGCTAAAGTAAGTCGCATGTCCTTTTACAGAACATAGCTTCTTACAACCGCAAGTACTAAAGTAAAGAAACCTGAAAACTAGGAAAACATGGTAAACACACAAGGCTAGTCAATAAACAAGGTAGCTACAACAATAACAATGTTTTCAAAGTGCCTACAACATACTGGTTTTTACAATTGTTTGTGCTACTTCATTTCTTGATGATTGCTTGTGCTACTTCATTTCTTGACGATTGTGCTACTTCATTTCTTGATGATTGTTTGTGCTACTTCATTTCTTGATGATTGTGCTACTTCATTTCTTGATGATTGCTTGTGCTACTTCATTTCTTGATGATTGTGCTACTTCATTTCTTGATGATTGCTTGTGCTACTTCATTTCTTGATGATTGCTTGTGCTACTTCATTTCTTGATGATTGCTTGTGCTACTTCATTTCTTGATGATTGCTTGTGCTACTTCATTTCTTGACGATTGGGCTACTTTATTTCTTGACTGATCTCGGAATCTCTATTTGTTTTACCACTTTTTTTTGTGTATAGAGCGACCTAACTTCTATCAATGGACAATAGGTTCTTCCTCCGAGGCCAAACATATGAAACAATTTGTACGGAACTAAACAACAGCTTACAAATCCCTCGTACAAACCACTGCATGGCATTGGGCCAAAGGGCAGCTGGATCAATAACCAACAGACCAACCCATCAATGGATGAGAAAAATCAGATTGCAAAACGCATAGACAATTATGAATCATTCAATTAGAATATCCTTTCAAACCCTGTCCATGCTATTCCTATTTCCTTTATGTTTATTTATCTTGTGCTCTTCTCCATTTGATATCTCTTGCATTGGGGATTCCAAAACAGAGACTGTCTTATAATGTTGTCAGCTGGTTTTCTTAACTCTTAAGGGCCATAATTTTTTTAATAGTTTTGCCAGAATGATTTTTTTTCTATAAAAGCAGTCTCTTCATAAAATTTGACTTATCTTAATTATTTCACAAGACAGACAAACATTTTATATATCAAATTAAAGGAAAATGAATGTGCAGTAAGAATATGAAGGTCTTGTAGAATTTAATAAAACATTACAAGTAATTGTTAATAATTATATCGTCTTTTTTTGTAATAAAAACTATTTTTCACACACAACAATGTCACCAATCCATGAATAACCACTGAAACATACTGCAGATTGGTCTAGTGTACTTCAGAATAACAGTAATCCACATATGAATAATATCTACATGAAAATAATTTTCTGTAGCGGTCAAATGGAGTTGATGTGTCTCTATTTTCTCAATATGGTCGACCACATTTTGGCAGCAATCTGAGTGAGTTCTGGGTCTCAGCCAGTGGGGATGAAATTTGGTACTGAAACCCATTCACTATCATGTTCTTTATAATTTGCTTTAGAAATATTGCATCTTCGTTTTTCTGTTGATGGTGCAGTCAAACGTTATTGCCTTTTAGCAGCACTAGGTCCTGGCTGTGACAACGCCCCCTCATCTTCAGCATCAGATCCAGTAGGCTGAGTCAGTTAAATAATATTATATTCTATGTCTGACTCTGATTCAACACCAGAAAAATGTGAATCCTTATCACTAAATTCCTCTAGAGTACACAACTCCCTGGCCTTTTCTACAGATAAAAACAACCTACTATTAGACAATCTTGAAGTGCTAGCTTCGCTACACAATTATGTGATAAACTGAATTGAAAGATAACAAACGTTTTCCAACTTTGAATGTCTACACAAAGCACATCGGAGCTTTTACAATTGAAATGTAAATATAATGGTTACTTCCCTTACCCTGTAATGTCAATTAAAATTTAGAAACGCTGAAAAAAAAAATGAAACAAATTTCGTTCAATGTGCTGTTAACGATATGAGCGTGTTTCTGGCATCAAGTGGACGCCCAGAAGAACGCTAACAGTGTTCTTATGGACTTTAAGAGTTAATGTGTGTTCTATCCAATGCCTTCTCCTCCACTGATATTTGTCTGGTTTTATCCAACAGTTTCTCGGCAAATAATCTTGCCACTGATCGAAGGTAACTCAGGAAAAGAGAGTGAGATTGATGACCAGCGCAGCTTCTACCTCACTATAATCCAAATATAGCGGACATCACATTATTAAGACACAACCGTCTGATGTTGTGGCCGTCATCGCTTGCGATGGGGAATAACTTTGTTTACTATTACTACGTAGCCGTTCGTTTTTAATTTGGATTAGAATGGCTGTTGGTATGCAGCGGGGACGTATGCCAGACAGACTCGACGTGCCCACCTTGATTATCATGAATGTCAGTCGGACAGATTCGACGTGCGCGCCTCAATTATCATGACGTCAGTTGGACAGACTCGACGTGCGCCCCTCAATTATCATGACGTCAGTTGGACAGACTCGACGTGCGCACCTCAATTATCATGACGTCAGTTGGACAGACTCGACGTGCGCGCCTCAATTATCATGACGTCAGTTGGACAGACTCGACGTGCGCCCCTCAATTATCATGACGTCAGTTGGACAGACTCGACGTGCGCACCTCAATTATCATGACGTCAGTTGGACAGACTCGACGTGCGCGCCTCAATTATCATGACGTCAGTTGGACAGACTCGACGTGCGCGCCTCAATTATCATGACGTCAGTTGGACAGACTCGACGTGCGTGCCTCAATTATCATGACGTAAGTTGGACAGACTCGACGTGCGCACCTCAATTATCATGACGTCAGTTGGACAGACTCGACGTGCGCACCTCAATTATCATGACGTCAGTTGGACAGAATCGACGTGCGCACCTCAATTATCATGACGTCAGTCGGACAGACTCGACATGCGCACCGCTAAGGATAATCAACCAACCTAGACAATTATCATAACTTATGCAAATTATAACACTTACAGGTTTAATTGCTGTCAAGATACCAATATAGCCAGCAAAGTTGACAGATTTAAATAATGTTTGTCCTCCTCTCTGCCACTCAAGGTTGACGATCAGTGGCCGCAGTCTTTCTGTGATGGCCCAAGTCTGGTTCTTGATGTCCCAGCTGGCATATGAAATGTTAAACTTATTTATGATTCCTCACACCAGATGTATAGAGAGTATAACAAAGATATACAGGAATAAATGTTGTGAAGAATACATTCATGGTTGGACTTCTTTCTGTAAAGTATAGATGGGCACTGGCCACCGGCAAAAGCCTGGATATGAGTAGCTACTGTGTCTAGCAAAAGAGAAGAATTCGAGGTGACTTAAGACAGGTTTATAAAATAATCAAAGGAGAGGTCGTTGCTGGGCGCAGTAGGGCATACATGTCAACAACCTCCAGTATGAGAATGGAGACGGAAGCAGTGACCTCAGCGCTGAAATGGATATCTGAGACTTCTATAACAAGGGCTGTCATCGTGGCAGACGCGCAAGCAATGAAAGAGCTGACATCATGGATTCCCAAGCTCCCATCATAGACACATTAGTGATGGATAGAAGTGACATTTTGAAATGAATCAATAACCGGGATGAAGATGCTGAGCAGCACATGAGCTGTAGTGGTCAGCGACCCATAGCTGACTGCTAGCGTCAGGGCCAGCGAACCAGAGCTGCCAAGACCCTTCTACACCTCCATGCAGTGATCCTGGATAACAGGCTGCAAAAGAGCAGACTGGCTAAGGAGAAGGGATTGAAGACGGAATGGTAATCCGGTAATAAAAAAATGCTTGCTGAAGTTGGATGTGTTGGACCAAAAGGTGCAAATATCGCAGTCAAGCTGTAAACTACGACACAACGCATTCTGTTCTCTGGACTGCATTATGCTAATTAAGCCCTTTTAGGGTTTGGTAGTGGGTATTTGAGAACGAACGAACGAAGCCAAGCCAAGCCAAACAATGACTGCCTGCTGGATGAGGACACCGCAATAGATGAAGCAGCAATCCACAGACTGCAAAGTTTTGACATTAAATGAGGTTCGAGCGGAGTGGGGCGCATGAGAGGACAGCGCAGGAGAGTGTACAACCAGCGAGCTAAAGGGACCATCAGCATCCATACCTTACGCCATTTGATGAGAGAGACTGAGCACCTATGGGTATGCCTGGAGTGCAGTGACGTCGATTCTTAGAAACAGAAGATAATCAAAGGAAAGGATAAATTAGACTATAATAAATTTTTCAAAATACAACCACCCACATGAACAAGAGCTACAAACTAAGGAAAGGTCCAGATTAGATATTAGGAAATATTTATTTAGTCAGAGAGCGGTGAATGTTTGGAATGCATTGCCACAAGAAGTAGTGGAGGCAGGGACAATTAATGCATATAAGAATAGATTGCATGTGCATAGCTTTTAGAGCAAGGAAATGTAAATGAAACTTGTTGTAAACAGACTCTGCAGAGTCTTCTAAACCAGTTTAAAGACGTTAAAGTTAAGTAAAGAAGCGAGCAGCAAAGATGGCGCCTAGCAGGCCGTGGGTCTAACTGTGCTCTCCTGTTTTAGTCCATTATGGATACAGACAGACCATGGATTTGATTGGAATTTGCACTTATTGACGACTTACACTTGTGCCCAAAGAAACATGTTGCGGTTTTCCATTTGGATAAGATTGTTCATTTTGTGGTGCTTCCTCCTCCCCCCCCCCCCCAAACTGTCCTAGCATGGTCATCCTATTCATAATAGTATTTTGGTTACCCCGTGTCATACTCTCATGGTCTAGAGCAACAGCCCGAGTTCACAAGATTGAAGCCCTTTGCCCTTATTTACAGACAGTGTCGGTTTTGGTTTTGGCAAATCTGAGAGATTAGCGGGTGGCCCTTGTACAAGCTGTGTACAAAACGTCAGCTCTCTGGGTTAGGGGGAAGTTGGTTAAAATAGGAGAAATAAAAGTCCATGCAAACGGACAATGTTCTTGTTAAGTTAAATAAATGCTGGCAAAAAGGATGGATGAAGTGATAGAATATTACAATGTGATATTACAATGTGAAGTGATGATCCCAACGGACAATTCTTACCCTAGGAAAAGACCAAAGTCCAGGTTTCTTGCATGGTAGAGAGCTCCTGTGTTTACAAACGATAAATACTGAATGCTGAAAAATCATTACATTTTCATTGTAGATATAAATGTATGACCAAGTGTCTGTTATCAGTGTCAGAAATTCTGGTATCAGTGTCAGACATTCTGTTATCAGTGTCAGACGTTCCCTTATCAGTGTCAGAAAACAGAAAACCAAAACAGAAAACAAACAACGAACCACTGTTATCGGAGATCAGAGCAGAACTGGGAAAACTCCAGAGATCCTCAACAATAGCGCTCCAGTGGCTACCTTCCCATTGCGGAATCACGGGAAACGAGAGAGCTGATGCTCTAGCAAAAGATGGCAGCAAAAAGGCACAATTTATTCCATACAGAGAGACCAAAAACATAATCAGAAATCAGTATATACACCAATGGAGAGAAGACAGAAACAGAAGCAGTACACCAGACCCAATTCAAAAGAAATCAACAAACTAACTTCTTTTCACATGAGAACTGGACACTGCAGACTACTAGAACATCTATACCGACTGAAGATCTCACACGCCGATGAGTGCCCATGTGGAACAGGGGGCCAGAACCCTGAGCATATTCTACAGGAATGCCCAATCTATAGGGACATGAGATACCAGACCTGCCCAGAGGGTGCGGAGCTGAGACAAAAGCTGTGGGGCAGCCGCTCCGACCTGGTGAAGACTACAGACTTCATCATGGTGACTGGTCTGCAGATATAGCATGACCAGAAGATCCTGAACGCAAAGAAGAAGACGAAAACACTTTATTACCTACGACAGTATCTGTTACTGTCCGCTTTGGTAGCCCCCCCCCCCCCCCCCCCGTATAATCTATACGTTATCCACTTCAGCAGAGAGGAGAAGGAGGGGAAAGAATAGTGTCACTACTGCAGTTTGATAAAAGGGAGCTGAGTAGCGCAGTGTTTAGCAAGCTGGCTTTGCATCCATCTGAGTGGTCCTGGGTTTATTCCCCAGTTGAGGCGGAAATGTTTTTTCAGACCGCAACGGCTCCCGGGTCGACCCAGTCTTAAATGGGTTCAGTCCGGGGAGTAAAAGCGGCGAGGGAGAGGAGATGGCTACCGCCCTCATATAGCCGAACCTTTGAAATGTGAGGTCGCTGACACCACACACCTCTGCAGTCACTTTTACCTTCATCGTCATCTTCTTTACATTTTTGTTGGTTGACATCGTGGAGAGGTGTAATTTCTTCTGTGTGTTAGATGTGTCACTCGTGTTGTTTTCTGTATTTCTTCAGTGTCTCACTGACATCTTTTGTCAATCTGTTTCTTAGTCTTCCTCTTGCTTTGCAGCTGTGAAGTCCTGTGTTATAGATCCAGACAGCTGGCTGGTAACTTTGGTTGCATTCTTGTCAGGTGCCTGTTGTTGTTATCCCATAGCTGCTCAGCAAGTCTGCTCTTGGCAGCCCAATGCCATTCTTATATAGTTACACGTCTTCTTCATCTGTTTCACTGCTCCATACAATGTGTTGCCAACTGATGACAGTGGTTGTAAAAATTGTCATTCAGCCCCCAAGATCCCCTCAGTGACACAACTGATGCAGTTCCACAAGTAACTCTCGTCATTCAGCCCCCAAGATCCCCTCAGTGACACAACTGCGGCAGTTCCACAAGTAACTCTCGTCATTCAGCCCCCAAGATCCCCTCAGTGACACAACTGCGGCAGTTCCACAAGTAACTCTCGTCATTCAGCCCCCAAGATCCCCTCAGTGACACAACTGCGGCAGTTCCACAAGTAACTCTCGTCATTCAGCCCCCAAGATCCCCTCAGTGACACAACTGCGGCAGTTCCACAAGTAACTCTCGTCATTCAGCCCCCAAGATCCCCTCAGTGACACAACTGCGGCAGTTCCACAAGTAACTCTCGTCATTCAGCCCCCAAGATCCCCTCAGTGACACAATTGATGCGGTTCCACAAGTAACTCTCGTCATTCAGCCCCCAAGATCCCCTCAGTGACACAACTGCGGCAGTTCCACAAACAACTCTTGTTATTCAGTCCAAGATATTCCGCACAGGGACAAAACTGATGCAAAAGGAAGTAATATTACATAAAATATCCAATGCAATCTGAAAGTTTCATCCAAACATACTTAATTCAGTGAAGTACTCACCGCTTGGATCTTCAGCAACGATGGAAGTGCAGACTGTAAAAAACTCATAGAAAAGGTTGTACAGCAACATTTCACCTGTGAGAAAATAAATTGAAATCATCGGTCTACAACAGACACACTAACGAGCAGTTTCTTTCATCAATGGATGCCTGCTCTGGATCTATCTTCAGTCCACTTCTATCTTTAGACGTCATGGTGTAAGTGTTAATTAGAGCAAATTAGACCCGCAGCCTGTCAGGTGCCATCTATGCCGCTCGGCTAACCACAAAACAAAGACCTGATGTTATAACCACACAGTTCCCTTTTTTGCGACATATTCTCTGTGGGGTGAGAATCCCTAGAATAATTTGAGTAGATTTTTAACTTGAATTTTGCCCGAGCAGCGGCTGTTAAGCATACTCTTTTCAATTTTCAACTGCCACGAGATTTTTACCATGTGTGCACACGGGTGTCTGATCTCACTATACAGAGATCAGGAGAGATATTTACCGGATGAACCACAGGAAAAAAAAAGGCCGGTCTCCCCCATGATTTGAATCCGCCTTCCTCCAGCACCCGAGGTGAACCCCTTACCTAGCTAGAAACCCACCGAGTGCCCTGCGTTGGATAGAGAGATTAAAGTGACATGATGAAGTTATTAACGAGGAAAAATCATTAAGTAGCAATTAAGTAGCAATAATTTTTATTAATAACATTTCCACAAGAGTGCGAACCATAAATATTCTGCGTCTTGTTTTTCGACAGTCCCCGTACCGACAACTGACTTTGTCCCCCCCTGTCCACTATTATCAAGTGCATGGAAGAGTATGTAGAACAGAAAATCTTATTTCAGGATACAAAAGGGCTTTTTAACAATACGCTGTGTAGGGATTGGGACCATCCAGCAGTTTGCACATGTGCAATATAGTGTACAACATGGCCGACCCACTATCGACTTGCATCATGGAAGAACGAGGAGTTATTCGTTTATTGTGGTCATAGGATGTGAAACCTTCTGAAATCAACAGAAGAATGATGAAGATTCAGCATGGAGTCAGAGAAGAGTATGGATGGATAGATTTAAAAAAATCATAGATGGACCGCGGTTGGGAGACCAGCAAGCGTGGCAGCTGACACAGTGAAACAGCAGATTGACCAGCTAGTCCGTGGCAACAGGCGAATCACTATTCATGAAATAGACCTAGATTTCAACATGAGTCGCGGCGCTGCGCACAAAAATATCCACAATGACCTCAGTTATAGTAAAGTGTGTAGCTGGGTGTAAATGTGTACATGGGTTCCAAGACAGTTGCCAATGAGGTAACGGAGCTGGTGCAAAATTGGTTAGAGGTAGCACCAAAAGACTTTTTTTTAGAGGACACTAGGTGCCGGAGGTCGTGTGTTCGAATCACGGTGGAGACAGATTTTTTTCACGTGGATCTTCTGGTAAAAATTACTCGGATCTCTGGGTAGTGAGATCAGACTCCCGTGTTCAGTGTCAAGCACGTTAAAAATCCCTTAGCAGTTAGAAATCGACTAGACCCATGCACAGACTGGACCTGTGCACAGAATGGATCCAAGCATACACAACACAGAATGGAGGGGGAGGGCTATTCCTGAGCCTAACAAAGTATATTGTATGGTCACCACGACGTCACTCTACGTGTCCATCCGTTATCCTTATCAGGCATGCGCACCACATGGCTGGTCCATCTATAATCCGGCATGCGCACCACATGGCCGGCCCATCTGTATTTTCATAACAGCTCGACATCTATGATGTCAGTGAAGGGAGTTCAACTCTTAAATTCATTAATTGTTCCTGCCTCCACTACCTCCTGTGGCAATGCATTCCAAGCATTCACCACTCTCACTAAAAAAATATTTCCTAATATCTAATCTGTATATTTCTAATCACACATTTTGAATTTCAGGGCTCCAGAATTGACAAAAATGGTGACTGCTCGAAAGAAATCAGAAGAAGACTAGCTATGGCAATGCAGAGACTGAACAGCCTGAAGAAATTATGGCAGGGCGCCAACAAAATGATAAAAGTAAAAGTCTTGAGAGCCTGTGTTTTTCCTGTGGCAGCTTATAGCTATGAAGCATGGACGATTATCAAAACTTCCAGACAAAGAATCGAATCCTTCGAGTCAAAATGTTACAAAAAGATCCTCAGAATACCCTGGACAGAGAAAAAAACAAATGTAGACATTCGGCAAGAGTTGAGCATAGAGGAGAACTGGTTTATCAATTCCATTTTGGCTAGAAAATGCAAATACTTTGGTCACATCAAGAGACACAACGGTCTTGAGAGAACGGTGATGGAAGGTATGATGCCAGGTAATAGAGGAAGGGGTAGACCAAGAAGACGATGGCACCAAGATATCCAGGAATGCCTGAGTATGACTGGCGGAGGCTGGAGTTTTGGCAAGGGAACGAGTTTCTTTCAGACAGACTGTGATGGGAGCGACGTTCTATAAAGGACACGCTACATAATGATGACCTTCCTTTAGTTAATGTTTAGCTATGCCCTCTTGTTCTTGTGGGTGGCAGTATATTGACAAAAACTTATAGTCTAATTTATCCATTCCTCTGATCATCTTATAAACCTGAATTAAGTCACCTCGAATTCTTCTCTTTTCTAGACACTGTAGGCTGGTTTTCCTGAGTCTTTCCTCAAAACTGTAATTCTGGAATCCCACTATCAGTTTTGTCGCTCTTCTTTGTATCCGTTCCAGCATGTTTATATCCCCTCTACGATAAGGACTTCACACCTGTACACAGTACTCTAATCTAGGTCTAACTAATGCTTTATACCGTTTGACAATCAACTTATACAGTAGTATTTGTTTATTAAGTCAGATGTGACTTCATTTGAACACGCCTCGTATGTTTTATTAATTTGTCATCTCCTGTCCTGAACTACATAACCTGTGACGTTTATTCCTTTTTTATACATAAATTTATGATAAATTTGTAAACACTCACCAAGATTAATGCCACTGGCATTAGCAAAGCCTTTGATCTCCCCAGCAAATGGGTAAGGGAGGGTGTTGTCCAGTGCACCCTGAGTAAAAAACAACAATAAAGAACAATCAGTTTGACATAAAAACGCATGTCACACGTGGCTACATATAAAAGGCAAAAAAATATCTCAATAAAATGGCTAATATACGAGGAGCATTCAAATCAAACCGGCACTTTTTTATTCTAGTTTTACCTGAATGGGTTATAGCGCGCTGGAACTACTATCATTAGTTAGGAGCACTTGTGTCCTATTACTGTTAGGTGGCCCACTTGTCATTGGCCAATCACGTGACAGATAAATAAAACAGACGTTAGTTGTGTTTGCATGGAACAGAGTGTTGTGATGAAGTTTCTTGAGATAGAAGGCATGAAACCTGCGGAAATTGACAGAAGACTGCAATCACAATACTGTGATGAGACACTCAGCCGCAATAAGACATTTTTTTTGTTTTTTGTGTTCGCCTCATTTCTCTATTTCCCAAGGCGGTGTGCGCTGCACTGTGGTTTTTATTTTGCGCCTGACTTCAGGAAGCATCTCATGTAAGGGTCTGCTTCCTCCTGCATTTTCTAAGGGTTTGCTTCCCCGGGGTAACGGCCGGTGCTGTGATGGGGATCGAACCCAGCACCTTCAGATTGTGAGCCGTGCCACTTAACCACTAGGCCACACCGTCCCCGTCAATAAGACATTTGAATGGTGTCAATGTTTTAGAGAGGGCCGTACATCCGTGAGTGATGATCCCGGCCGTGGTGGCTCTCAATCCACCAGTCAATCCTGTGAATATCCAGATTGTGGACGCCTTATCCTGAAAAATCGACGCATAACCCGTCGCGAATTGCACAAGAGGCAAGTTTTTCTCTGGGTTTGGTGAACACTATTATTCACAAGAGGCAAGTCTTTCTCTGGGTTTGGTGAACACTATTATTCACAAGAGGAAAGTCTTTCTCTAGGTACAGTGAACACTATTATTCACAAGAGGCAAGTCTTTCTCTGGGTTTGGTGAACACTATTATTTATGAACATTTTCAGAAGGTTAGTGCATGTTGGGATTGATCACAAAGGTCATTCTGCTCCTGCAAAGATAACGCTCGACTTCAAACGACTCCCCGCACTGTGCCATCTGCAGCAACCCGTCTGGGAGGTATTGCCACATCCACCTTACAGCCCAGACCTCCCTCCAAGAAATCTCCTCCTGTTTTGACTTCTAAAAGAATTCCTGTGAGGTCAACATTTCAGCACGGATGACGAAGTGAAACAGGCTGTCCTGGATTGGTTCAGACATACTGACAAATATTTATACGCAGAATTTTTTCAAGCTTTACTTAAACGCTGCGATAAATGTTGCAGGAGTTTATATAGAAAAATAAATTTCATTTTGACATCTTGAAACAACAATTATTTTCCTTTACAAAATAAAAGGCTTGAGCGCCTCCCAAATATTTGATTAGTTGCTTATTTATCCGGCAGCCTGTCGGCTCCTGCCCTTTGGCCCAATGCCACATAGTTGTATCTGCAAGTGTTTTTAAGCTGTTGTTTAGTTCCGTACAAAGTGTTCCATTTGTCTGACCTCGGATGAAGAAGCTTTTTCCTAACACTGTCAAGTGCAGGGCGCTCAAAAAAGGTATTCAGCAGTTTCATAGGGATGTGTGCACGGCCGGCACTCTGGAGTATGTTCTGGTTGGATTCTGTTCAAGTGACTTAAGTTGCATGTGTTGAGTGTGAAGTCGGAAAATGGTGCTTTGGTCTCTCCTTTTCAGCTTAGCTTGGCTTCATTCGTTCTCAATCTCCCGCTACCAAACCCTGAAAGGGCTTAAGTAGCAGAATGTAGTTCAGAGAGCGGAATGCGTTGTGTCGTAGTTTACAGCTTGACTGTGATATTGCACCATTTGGTCCAACACATCCGACTACAGCAAGCATTTTTTTAGTACTGGGTTAGCATTCCCTCTTCGATCCCTTCTCCTTAGCCAGTCTGCCTTGCTGCAGCCTGTTATCCAGGATCACCGCGTGGAGGTGTAGAAGGGTCTTGGCAGCTCTGGTTCGCTGGCCCTGACGCTAGCAGTCAGCTATGGGTCGCTGACCGCTGCAGCTCGTGCGCTGCTCAGCATCTTGATCCTTTTCAGGAGGTTGATGTTGTCTTTGTGATTTGGGATGGCCATGCGCTTCAGGCGTCAGACAGGGCTGTGTTTTTGCTCACAACCTATTCTGCCAAACCATCGGCTGGCTTCTTGATTGCATAAGCGCGGACCAGTCAATCTTCAGCGTCTCACTTACGTGGATGACATTGTCCTGTTTGGCATGGACAACCCTGCGCTGCAAGTGCTCTCTAGAAATCCTAAACAGCGAAACACCCATCTATTTCCTGGGTCAAAACCAAAGTCCAGAACTTCATTTCTGACACGGCAACCCCGGATAATGAAACTCAAGGCCACCAAGGAATTCATCTATCTCAGCAGCAGGATATCATCGAATGTGCGCAGCCACCCCGATATGTCAAGGTGGATTGAACCAGCTGAATCTGCTATGCACGACCTCATAAGTGTATGGAGAAGCGGCAAGATTTGCGTGGTCCCAGTCCTGCTTTACGGCTCCGAAACCTGGACATTACTAAAACACGACATATCGAGGCTAGAGGCCTTCCACATGTGCAACCGCTCTAGAGCCGGGCCACAGCAGTGGGGCAAGGATGTGGCCGACCGACGCACGGGACATCGGACGCCTAAATGAACTTATTAACTTATTTTATGTTGGTAGAGTTCGCTCCTGTATTTCCCATTACCCATCTATTCAGCTAAACTTCTTTGTTCGCAGTCTTCAGTAGTTGTTTGACTGTCTGTAGAGTTGTTGGTGTGTATTGTTCTTGACTTGTAAAAGACTAAATCTCATGGTAAAATACTCTACACCTCATGGTTGAAAACGCTACTCTTTTTCATCCTTCTTTGCTAGTCTCCATGTTTCAGTCCCATACAGTGTAATTGGCCATACACGAGTAGTTATATTTATTCTCCTCTGTTCTATCCTGATATTCTTTGAGCTTAGCAATTTATGTTTTTTGCCATTACAATCCTTGACCTAATTTCCGCCTAATTGCGGGCATCTTCTGTTATGGTTTGCCATAAATACTCTTTTGTGCGCCCTGAAAAGGGCGTTAAGTAACGGGTTGTAGTAGCTTTCCTCACATCCCGAGCATGCTGATGAAGATGGACCGGGGTCCTCCAGACGGTTATGCTATGCTTGGCTTCATCTGCATGTCACTCCCTACTACGGGGATCACGTCAATGAAAACAGCCCGTTTCCAAGGAGAGCTACGAGGAAGCCAAGGTGAGGGTCTTGGCCAGAACACTATGCCTGACCCTAACATTAGTCTTCATCCCCTGACCTAAATATCTAAACTTCTGCACTTGTTCGATCATTTCTCCATTGATGATTTTATTCATTTGCCTATTTTGCTCGTCTTTTACCAAAGTCGTCTTAATTGCGTTTATTTTCATGCCAAACTCTATGGCTGCGCTGTTAAGTTTTTCAGGCAGCCTTTGTTTATATTCTTAATTCGAGCTGTTCTTCGTCAAGGGGTGGTCACCCTTGAGCGGGTACCAACTCATGATCCAGTCGTTTCAGTCACGGACACATGTCGTCCAGTGTGATAGTAGTCTGTCTGTGGGGTCGTGAATGTTGGCGGGTTAAAGACCGAAGAGACAATAACCAATGACTGGTTACGACACGGTCAACAAACCAGAGCTGCCCAAGACTATCCCGCCTTAAAGTGGCGTACCTGGAAACAGGTTGCACCCTTGCGGAGAGAGTTCGGACAGATGAGAAAAAGCGGACCAGGTCTTAAAATTGTGTCGCGCTGAGAGCAGATGTGTCTGACCGGAAGGTGCAGATATTGCAGCTTGGCTGTAAACTACAGCACAACGTAATAAAATGTTAGTTTTAGAAGCTATGCTGACAGGACCTTTCGGTCCGACACATCCGTCTTCAGCAGGTTGAGAAAATGACCCCTGAACATCTGCTACAAAATTGTGCTACATACGAGGACCAGAGAAAGCATATGTGGCCATCACCAGTGCTAACACTAGACAAGTTCTATGGTGTCGACAGCTTCAGGATGGTCGCTGCTTTATTTTAACAAATTCACGTTGACGTCTGACAGCGTACGAAGAAGAAATGTCCTTGCTAGGACAAGCGATGGAGAATATCTTATCACAAAGTTGATCTGCGGAAGCAGAGCGCAGAAAAATATGTCCTTAAGATATAGCGTTGGGACGAAAACGAGAATGAAACTCACGTTACGACCTAGAGACCTTCTTGTCCGAAACTTATGTTACGCCCCAGAGACCTTGCCCCTGAAGAATTTGGTCGAAATGCATATTACATCCCTGTTTTTGTCCCAGCGTGTTATCTAAACTATAAATACACATATTTTTTTACACTTTATTTCATCCGCAGCCCTGTCGCAGCCTTGTCTGATTTTTTATTTAAATAGTGAAAGTACGGGACAAATCGGCAGACTTTGTTTTCCTAACTGTTTCAGAGTCCTTAAATATCAATGCTGCATGATTTCCTAGAAACAAATAGATCGCCAGCACAGACTGTGACAGTATAGCTTGGTTCAGTTATCTCTGAGTGATATCAGAATCGTATTTCATGACTATCTTTATTCTGTCCCGGACATATTCAGTCAATTTATGCAAATACAAAGCATAATAAAGCAATCATACGCGACGAGATCAACTATTCTACGAGGACTACTAAATATGCATGAATGGTCGTAAAAAAAAGGTCTGGACCATCGCTGTCTAATAACTCCGCCCATATCTATACGAAGTCTTTGATGCTACTTCTCCCAGCCAAACCCAATAAAGCTGATTTCTTTGTGCGCATTTTTGTATCACAACATGTCAATTACAAATGTTTTTTGCGTCTATAAGCTGCGTTGATTGTCTAACCAACTATGAGGCGGGTTGAAATGAAACCTAGCTGTACAAAGTGAACATATGTACGGTGCGCATGATGACATCACTTCTGGTGTCATACCGACCGTCAAGTTTGCAAATTTTCATTATCCTCCGACTCATAGTTCCCTTAGCAGACCGCTGAAAACATGGCGGATGTGATACATATCACACCCGCCATGTTTTCAACGGTCTGCTGAGAAAACTATGAGTCGGAGGATAATTAAATTTTGCAAACTTGACGGTTGGTATGTGCTGTTTACACCGGAAGTGATGTCATCATGCGAATCGTACGTTTGTTCACTTATTATAATTACAGAATTGCTGTTGAAATAGACCCCTTCATCAGTATTCCTCCTGGGTCAATACGCTAAGCAGTACATGAGCTGCAGTGGTCAGCGACACATGGCATACCAAAGCACCAAGACCCTTCTACACTTCCACGCATTGACCCTAGATAACAGACTGCAACAAGGCAGACTGGCTACGGAGAAATAGATCAAAGAGGCCAGGCTACATCAGTACCTAAAAATATCTGCTGCAGAGAATGGATGTGTCCGACCGAAACGTGCAAATATCGCAGTCAAGCTGTAAACTAGCTACACAACGCATTCCGTTCGCTAGACTACATCCTGCTACTTGCAAAGCTCTGTTCAGGGTTTGGTAGCGGGGGACTGAGAATGAATGCAGAAGAAGAAAAAATAGTATTCATCCTGAAATGGACGTTTGGGGCATAGTTTACAGCGAGGTTGCAATATTTGCACCTTTCATCTAAACACATCTGATTTCAGCACGCCATTTTGGGGACCAGGTTTGTCAGCACAAGAGCTGATCCAGTATTTGGGCATCCATTGTTATCTGTATAGTCTTAGTCATCCGGTACTTCTACAGGGTCAAATGCCCTGTGCAGGTCCCAGCTCTGGTGTGAACTGGATGTAGCCGGGTGGTGTTCTTCAAAGTTTACAGCAAGGCTGTGATGTGATATTTGCACCTTTTGGCCCGACACATCCGATTACAGCATGACATGTTTTGGGATCGATTTTTGGCTTCCCTCTTTAACCCCTAATCTCTTAGCCAGACAAGATGGTTGCAGTCTGTTTCTGGGACTGCCACTTAGTCTTGGTCGACCTGCACTTCTATGAAGGCAAATGCCCCTGTACAGGTCCCAGATGAGCTGGATGTAGACAAGAGGATTCCCTGCTTAACGGGCTAGGCTCGAGCAGCTGATTACTTTTAATAACATACCTTTGGGTTTTCCTGAAGTACAGAGATGGCAGTTCGACACAACATAACGAATGCTTACCCCTTTTGTGTCCACAAAATGTATGATGGCTTCGGCGGCCTTGGTCCAATCTCCGACGTACTCCTTTAAGCTGTCGAGCAGAAGTATGATCTGAAACGGCACGAAAATGGAGATCGTAATTGGAGGTTTTTTAATCAAATCTTGTCGTTGAGAGTAAAGTGTAATCAGGTTCAGGTGAGGAGTAGTCAGGTTCAGGTGAGGAGTAGTCAGGTTCAGGTGAGGAGTAGTAAGGTTCAGGTGAGGAGTAGTCAGGTTCAGGTGAGGAGTAGTCAGGTTCAGTTGAGGAGTAGTCAGGTTCAGTTGAGTAGTCAGGTTCAGGTGAGGAGTAGTCAGGGTCAGGTGAGGAGTAGTCAGGTTCAGGTGAGGAGTAGTCAGGGTCAGGTGAGGAGTAGTCAGGTTCAGGTGAAGAATAATCGGGGTCAGGTGAAGAATAATCGGGGTCAGGTGAAGAATAATCGGGGTCAGGTGAAGAATAATTGACGCAGGTGAAGAATAATCGGGGTCAGGTGAAGAATAATTGGGGTCAGGTGAAGAATAATCAGGGTCAGGTGAAGAATAATTGACGCAGGTGAAGAATAATCGGGGTCAGGTGAGAAATAATTGGGGTCAGGTGAGGAATAATCGGGGTCAGGTGATGAGTAATCAGTATCATGTGATGAGTAATCGGGGTCAGGTGGCGAGTAATCAGTCTCGAGTGAAAAGTAATCAGATTCCGTTTGTAACGTTATAATATTAATACTCTTCACTTAATCACCTGTGAGAAGTTCTGCCACACCCAGCCTATAGTCCCGATCCGTCACCACATGACTTTCATTTGTTCGGATACTTGAAAAAAGCTTGAAAGTGGCAACGATTCCACTCCGACGCAGACGTCATGCCAACGGGGAATAAATATTTCAACCAAAGTCCTTTTTTTTTGTGGACGGTATCCGCGTCTGAATGCCTATGGCAGCTTCTTCATGTTGTTAGTCTATAATGGATACAGCCAGGTCACGGATTTGACTGAGTCTCACACCAGTTAACGACTTACACGTGTGTCCGCAGAAACATGTTGCGGTTTTCCACTTGGATTCATTAGCTCGTTCATTTAATGATGTTTTTCGCTCTGATTACTCTGCCACACCTACTGATGGACCTTTCATACATCTGCAATAAATCCACTGCGACAGGTTTAATTTGATCACAACTCGTATATACCACCATCATCATGTTGCATGTATTTTACAGAATGTCATTTTATCACAGCCATCTTGTAAGACTCTCTGTCCCAGCCATCTTGTAAAGACTCTCAATGGCAGCCATCCTGTAAAGACTCTCAATGGCAGCCATCTTGTAAGACTCTCGATGGCCGCCATCTTGTAAGACTCTCGATGGCCGCTATCTTGTAAGACTCTCTGTCCCAGCCATCTTGTAAGACTCTCGATGGCAGCCATTTTGTATGACTATCAATCCCAGCCATCTTGTAAGACTCCTGATAGCTGCCATATTCAGGACATATTTGATGTCTAGTGTCCACCTTGACCTCGGTCTGACTGCCTTATTTTTCCAGACACCATACCTTCCAGTATAGATTTTTCCAGACACCATACCTTCCAGTATAGATTTTTCCAGACACCATATCCTCCAGTATAGATTTTTCCAGACACCATATCCTCCAGTATAGATTTTTCCAGACACCATATCCTCCAGTATAGATTTTTCCAGACACCATATCCTCCAGTATAGATTTTTCTAGACACCTTACCCTCCATTATAGATTTTTCCAGACACCATACCTTCCAGTATAGATTTTTCCAGACACCATACCTTCCAGTATAGATTTTTCCAGACACCATGCCCTCCAGTATAGATTTTTCCAGACACCTTACCCTCCCGTATAGATTTTTCCAGACACCATACTCTCCAGTATAGATTTTTCCAGACACCATACCCTCCAGTATAGGTTTTGGTACTTGTGCATTAATTCACCCATGGATTATAATAGGTCAAATTTAGTAGAATGTAGCCACACGAAGCACCATACTTTTCAACTCGCGCGTCTTCAATTCACGCAGTAAACCTATGTCCATGTCATTCTCAGATCTAACACCGAACGTGGAAGATGGATTTGTTGCAGTTGTCACACTTGACACGCAAGAAAATAAATTGTGTGCAGTTTTTGCAGGAAAGACGAATTATACACACCGTCCGACTGTGTGCTAAAAATCATGTTATGACTTTGTCTCTCCCAGTTCGCCAAGATTGTTAGAGAAGTCGCACATGTCAGCAGGACATTCCTGTTCGTTCTGGCAGATGGTTAGAGGGCACCTAACCCTAACCCTAACCAAAACAGAACACACAGACACGTGATAGATTCCTACATGTGTGAGTTTCTGTGGCGACATCGGAATAAAGTCCGTCAGTTAGACCCGTTCGACAATATTCTGAAGGACATCTCGGAATAAAGTCCGTCAGTTAGACCCGTTCGACAATATTCTGAAGGACATCTCAGAATTTTGGCCTCCTCTTTAAATTGTGCAGCTACGAACGAACAACATGTGTATGTCCTGATACGTGCATAGCTTCAGCGATCATTGGTAATCTGTTCCCATCATGGCCCTTTTCAGGGCCCACAAAACCCACAAACCAGCATCAAGGTCCTTTTTAGGGCCAACAAAAAAAACAACAAAACTGCACCCAACAAAACTGAACACTGATAGCTAAACACGTATAATTATTTTTGTACGGAAACTCGTGTGGTCATTGAATGGTATAAAATTTCAGAATGGGTGAAGTAACGCACAAGAACCAAGATTTTTCCAGACACCATACCCTCCAGAATAGATTTTTCCAAACACCATACCCTCCAGAATAGATTTTTCCAAACACCATACCCTCCAGAATAGATTTTTCCAGACACCATACCCTCCCAAAATAGATTTTTCCAGACACTATACCCTCCAGAATAGATTTTTCCAGACACCATACCTTCCAGTATGGATTTTTTCAGACACCATACCCTCCAGTATAGATTTTTCCAGATCATTACAGTAAAGAATTGTTTTAGTTTCCTTAACATAATACTGTTTATCAGCCAATTTTATTCTATATTCTATACCCTATACCAGGGGACTGAGTGATCTCAAAGTAAGACATTGGCCTCGGGTACTGTAAGTCACGGTTAAATTCCTGCGGAGGCCGTGATTTTTTTCAAGTGGACGTTCTCGTATTTTCTCAGATCTCTAGTTTAGTTGAGATTGGACGCCCGCGTGCATTGTCGCACACGTTAAAAATCCCCCAACATTTGGAAACCGAAAAGCGTAAGCTTAATGGCCGATGTCGTTATTCAAAATTATGTTGAAAATCTACCCAATCTATTACGGGATCCTCGCCGGTGCTGCGGAGCTCCGTCCATTGTGCTGAGATTCTCCAACAATATGGAGAAGACTAGAACACTTATGGGTTAAACCGTGTGCAACGACGT
>JAVGWX010000323.1:0-39782 GCA_036924085.1 Ariolimax columbianus | reverse complement strand
AGAACGAAAATAAAAACCTGCACCTCCAATGTAAGTCGGTTCAATTGTGTGGCTCTGAAGCGTGGAGGGCCACAAAAAATGATAACAGCGAATGTGCGGGCTTTCGTAAATGGACGCCTGTCCAGAATAGAGGAATTGAAGTTGTGTAGGGTCTCTTACGTGGATCTGTGGGAGAGATCCGGGGAGATATAGGTGGAACAGGACACGAACAGGATGCCTTGCCGTTGGATATGTAATACATTAAGGAAACCATATGATAGCACAACATGGCAGTCTTATTCTTCGTCTCCTTTTTATTTCCTATTCTTCTTTTTGATCTTTTTTGATCAACTGATGCGGTTTTCTAGCCAGGTGAGGTCCACGAAGGTCTTCGTCGGCGGTGCCCTTACAGCTTTGCCAGCATGGCAGTCGTTTCTCTTCTCTGCATAAGCGGGGCACTCCTGCTGGATATGTTTCGGTGTTTGCTTTGGTGCTCCACAATGGCATGTGGCGGTGTCTCTAAGACCTCTTCTGTGGAGGTGGGCGTTGAGCTTGCAATGTCCTGTTCTGAGTCTGAAGATGTTAGTCTGCCCATCTCTGCCAAGTTTGTGTATGCTAATATTTTTTTTTGGCTTGTACTCTCTGTGAATGGTCTCTCTTCTGGAACCCACAAAACAAGACAAGCAGAGGCACGCGTATTCATTCAAGGCGGAGACAGCCTGTAAATATTAAAGAGATAGAGAAGCGGTCGTTTCAACTGGCGCAGATTGTCCACGACACTGAGACTAGGCGAGCATTTGTTGAAAACCCATGCTCTGTAGGGGGTAGTAACAGTTTATATATATTGTTGTTTCGTTGTTTCGAAGGACCACAATGAGTAGGTTTACTCTTTTGTGCCCCCCCTGAAAAGGAAGTTGTGGCGGGTTGCAGTAGCTTTCCTCACACCCCAAGCGTGCTGATTAAGGTAGACCGGGATTCTCCAGGCGGTTGTACTATGCTTAGCTTCATCTGCATGTCGCTACGGGCATCACGTCGATTCCTCACCCTGTTAGCCAGGCTGCCATGAAAACAGCCCGTTTCCATGAAGTGTTACGAGGAAGCCAGTGTGAGGGTCTTGGCCAGTATGTTTTGCCTCAGCCTGACTAACATGTATGATTATCATATTTTGCCTGATCGGACGTTAGTCTTCCTGACCGGATACAGCTGTGGAATAATATTATGTGATAACAATAAGCGTAACACACACTGGTCACATGGATGTAGGGTACCTGCTTCTTAATTCAGAGTTCCCTGGGTTCCCATCTTACGTATTTGACAGCTGATGACTGTAACGGGACATCCCATTTCGGGTACGGGTAGGACAGGTCGATATAATTTTATTTTAAATAAATAAGTAAAATCTTAGAAAAAAAGATAAAAGTGTAGAAAAAATGCTAACCCTAACCGGACCAGACCTGACCTGACCTAAGCAAGCTAAGCTAAGCTAAGCTAAGCTAAGCTAAGCTAAGCTAAGCTAAACTAAACTAAACCTCTTAACCCTTAACAAGAAATTCATTGCTGAGACGGTGATAGTAAGCATAAATTATCGTCTATTCTCGCAGAATGTTTGACACCCCAAAAAGTTAAAAAGTGAACTACTCTGTGACGTCACTTCCTCAAAAAAGATATTTCATTTATCTGTGGTGAATTAAGACGTAAGTACCAGATGTAGTACACCCTTCCATGTGACATTTAAAAAGAATAAATGGAACTGAATTTAAAAAAAATATTGAGTGAAATCATTAGGAGGGAAAATCTTAAATATCAATAACTCCGAAGCAGGCGCCGTAACTCCGAAATACTATGGTATTGCGAGTAATGCCAGTTACCGCGATCGACGTAAATCGAGGGCATGACTGTACTTTAGTTTGAATACCCCGGATATAATACAAATTCGACGTTCAAATAGAGGCCTCAACTCACATTTCTCCACTTCCTCTTCTACCACACTCACGCGCGATGTGAAGGTCGACAACGTTCACGTGCTTGTTTTCGTCTTGTGTTTTAATCAGGAGATTTCCTGTCACCAGGGACCCACAGTATGACACAGATGGCCACGAGCAATAGCACAAGCCCAGTTTGAGATGCCACGGTCCTCGAGTTCTTGCTAACCAATAGTTAACTGGCAGAGTCGAGGCCCACACGAAAGAGCCGTCCATCTCTTTCCTAGGACCGTTTTTGGGGGGGGGGGGGGGCGGGGGGGGGGGGGGAGGAAAGGGAGGCGGTGTTCTTCATTTCTTCTAGTTGTTCCTCTTCTTTCTCTCCATTTGCCGTCACAGACAGCCATTACATCCCGTTATCCTACCCCGTCCATCTCAGGAGCGTTACTCTTTGTTATGTGCCGTCTTGGTATCATTAAAACCTCTTGGAGAATGGGAGTGAGGTAGAGGAGGGAGAGTGAGTGAGAAAGGAGTGAGAGAGAGACAGGAAGAGACACAAAGAGGCAAGTGAGAGGAAGAGATAAAGAGAGGGAGAATATGTGTAAGATTTTTTGGGGAAAAACCGGGAAGATATTGTGTGTGTGCGAGAAAGAGAGAAAGAAAGAGAGAGACTGATATGAAGACAAAGAGACATAAATAGTGGAAGGTAGAGAGAGAAGGGAAGAGACAGAGTGAGAGGGATAGATAACGTGTCAGAGATACGGAGAGAGAAAGAGACACAGTGAGAGGTAGAGAAAGAACAGGATAGAAAGTGGGAGACATAGATCGAAAGAACAGGATAGAAAGTGGGAGGGAGAGATAGAGAGGATAGTCAGATTAAGTGAGAGGGACAGGAAGAGACTGGCATTTGTAAAATAATTTTGGCGTTCGCCTTATTTCTCTATTCCCCAAGGCTATGTACGTTGCACCGTTTTTATTTTGCGCCTGTCGGCCCGGTGCATCCTACTTCGGCATACATTTTATCTAAGGGTTTAGCTTCTTCCTGCATTTTCTTATAGTTTGCTTCCCAGGGGTAACCACCGGTCCTGTGGTGGGGGGCGAACACCGGTCCTTCTGGTTGAGAGCTGTGTCACTCAACCACTAGTCCACATCGTCCCAAGAGACGGATTAAGAGAGAGAGATGTATAGATAGCGAACTGGTGCCTTCACAGCTGTCTTTGACACATGCAGTATTTTGTCAACTTAATTTTCCCAACTCAACAAGGACAAAGCTGGATGTATACATCTATGTCCAGTCCGTTGGCATTGTCGCTTATACTTGAGTGGGGTACTCCTGACCACTTTCTTTGGTGGCGGGTTGCAGTGGCTCTCCTCACACCCTGAGGCGTATATGAGAAGGTGGACTGGGATCCTTCTGGCTTGCAGTGTAGTGTCGGACTTGTCAATAAAACTTAAGGTTATGGGGAGCACAGAGCCGATCCCCACCTCGTTGTTAAACTACCATGAAAGAGCCTATTTCAAGTGAGAACTACTTGATGATGGGAATACAAAGGGGGTGGGGTTGAGAGGGGGGAATCTTGATCAGTATGATTTACCTGACCCTAGCAGTCTGATCAGTATGATTTACCTGACCCTAGCTGTCTGATCAGTATGATTTACCTGACCCTAGAAGTCTGATCAGTATGATTTACCTGACCCTAGCAGTCTGATCAGTATGTTTCACCAGGCCCTAGCAGTCTGATCAGTATGATTTACCTGACCCTAGCAGTCCGATCAGTATGATTTACCTGACCCTAGCAGTCTGATCAGTCTGATTTACCTGACCATAGCAGTCTGATCAGTATGATTTACCTGACCCTAGCAGTCTGATCAGTATGATTTACCTGACCCTAGCAGTCTGATCAGTATGTTTCACCTGACCCTAGCAGTCCGATCAGTATGTTTCACCAGGCCCTAGCAGTCTGATCAGTATGTTTCACCTGACCCTAGCAGTCTATTTTCCTGACCCTAGCAGTCTGATCAGTATGATTTACCTGACCCTAGCTGTCTGATCAGTATGATTTACCTGACCCTAGAAGTCTGATCAGTATGATTTACCTGACCCTAGCAGTCTGATCAGTATGTTTCACCAGGCCCTAGCAGTCTGATCAGTATGATTTACCTGACCCTAGCAGTCCGATCAGTATGATTTACCTGACCCTAGCAGTCTGATCAGTCTGATTTACCTGACCATAGCAGTCTGATCAGTATGATTTACCTGACCCTAGCAGTCTGATCAGTATGATTTACCTGACCCTAGCAGTCTGATCAGTATGTTTCACCTGACCCTAGCAGTCCGATCAGTATGTTTCACCAGGCCCTAGCAGTCTGATCAGTATGTTTCACCTGACCCTAGCAGTCTGATTTACCTGACCCTAGCAGTCTGATCAGTATGTTTCATCTGACGCTAGCAGTCTGATCAGTATGTTTCACTTGACGCTAGCAGTCTGATCAGTATGTTTCATCTGGCCCTAGCAGTCTGATCAGTAGGTTTTACCTGGCCCTAGCAGTCTGATCAGTATGTTTCACCTGACCCTAGCAGTCTGATCAGTATGTTTCACCTGGCCCTAGCAGTCTGATCAGTATGTTTCACCTGGCCCTAGCAGTCTGATCAGTATGTTTCACCTGGCCCTAGCTGTCTGATCAGTATGTTTCACCTGAACCTTGCAGTCTGATCAGTATGTTTCACCTGGCCCTAGCAGTCTGATCAGTATGTTTCACCTGGCCCTAGCAGTCTGATCAGTATGTTTCACCTGACCCTAGCAGTCTGATCAGTATGTTTCATCTGGCCCTGACTAGAGTTACGAAGTCATGCTACACGAGTTCAGCAACAATGATCGTACCAAAGATCTTGGACAACTAGATTTAGGGATCCTTACCAGATGAGAATGTCCCAAATTGCTTGTATTGGGTTCTTATCTAACAAACTTCATTCTCATTCTCATTAATATACTGAATTTACTGATTAGTCTTCATCTTATTCTTCTTCTTCATCATAGTTCGCTACCAAGTCCTGTAAAGGGCTTTGCAAGTAACAGGAAGTAGTCCGGAGAACAAAATTCATTGTGTCGTAGCTTACAGCTTGACTGCGATATTTGCACATTTCGGTCCGATACATCCAACCTCAGCAAGCACTTTTTGGAACTGGGCTATCCTTCTCTCTTTAATCCCTTCTCCCTAGCCAGTCTACCCGTTGCAGCCTGTTATCCAGGATCACCAGGTAGAAGTGTAGAAGGGTCTTGGCAGCTCTGCTTCTCTGGTCCTGACGCTAGCAGTCAGCTTTGGGTTGCAGATCGCTGCATCTCATGCACTACTCATCATCTTGATGCCATTAAAGTTTTGCGTTTTAGTGTTGAATCTATGAGATAGTGAATCTGTTTAACTGGCCGGCCGTACAGCGGGCAGTCCCGTAATACATGCTCAGCAGTTGGTTCAGTTTAGTCCACATGGAAACGATGTTGAAGCAGAGAATACATGTATTTATTCAGTCTGTTGTGGCTTGTGCTCAACCACGTTGTGGTTTTAGGACTTGGGAAATCACTAGGGAAAATCGACACTGCAGCCTACTGTACTAATAGTTGCCCATTGGAAGAGAAGATGGCGGCAGCGTTAGACAATGTGTTTTCAGATGTGACCTCATTAGACTACAGTCAGATCCGACCGTGACCTCATTAGACTACAGTCCGATCCGACCGCGACAAAGTTCCGCACGTGGGATACATGTGCGCAGCATTAGTAATTGGGACGTCTTGCATTCTGTCCTTTCATGCCGCTAGCTTTTTGTTACCCCTCAGGGAGTATTCAAGTCCCGACGATGCGAGCACCGTGTGGAAGGGTAGTGGGCCGGGTTGAGTGGTTCGGAGCGTGCAACTCACAGGAGGGGACATACATCAGTAAACCGTTCAAGGATACTTTAAAAGAGCCTTTATATCCTTTCTTCTGCCCTCCTGCGAGTGATTGCCTGTCCTGTGCTCACTGTACATCATCTGCTTAGGGAGGCGTTCATCAAACATACAAACAACATGCCCAGTCCATCTCATTTAGACTCTCCACAGCAGCAAGGATGCATCAGAACATCCCATGCTGAGGACAGCACAGTTTGGCATTGAATCCTGAACAAATTGCGCAGATAGCTCACGGGAAAATTGTTGAGTGTCCTGACATGCCTGCTATAGACTGTCCATGTCTCTTATTCGTATATGAAGGTGGTAAACATTCAGCACGATCTCCGTGGCGAAGTGGTCAAGCGTTTGCCTCGTGTTCAGACGGCCGGGGGTCAAATTCGAACTGCGGCGGTCGATTCGGTTCATGATGGCAATTTTGTTCCTGAGATCCCTGGGTTCATCGCTGGAGAGATCCCTGGGTTCATCGCTGGAGAGATCCCTGGGTTCATCGCTGGAGAGATCCCTGGGTTCATCGCTGGAGTTCGTGCTATGTGCGATGCCCTCCGCAGGCGGACACCGTTCTGTGGAGAGAGAGACCGAGCCGTATGGGGAGACTAGTGACGATGAAGTACAGCCCTCGCCTTTAACACTTCAACAATAAATCTACTATACTTCGCTTTTAACCTTTCAGCGATAAACCTATTATACTTCGCCTTTAACCTGTCAACGATAAACCTACTATACTTCGCTTTTAACCTTTCAGCGATAAACCTACTATACTTCGCCTTTAACTTTTCAACGATAAACCTACTATACTTCGCCTTTAACCTTTCAACGATAAACCTACTATACTTCGCCTTTAACCTTTCAACAATAAACCTACTATACTTCGCCTTTAACCCTTCAACAATAAACCCACTATACTTCGCCTTTAACCCTTCAACAATAAACCTACAATACTTCGCCTTTAACCCTTCAACAATAAACCTACTATACTTCGCCTTTAACCCTTCAATAATAAACCTACTATACTTCGACTTTAACCCTTCAACAATAAACCTACTATACTTCGCATGTTGGGAAAGGTGACTAAATATGAGCTATTATTTGGCATAGCGACCTCATCAAGAACAACAATGCTTACCACATACATTATTTCTACAGTATAACACTAATTATTTAAAGCAGGATATCTTCAAGAAGGCCACATAAAGTCGTGGAAGTTATGATTCTGTGGGAGTGATGACACAGTTAAGATAGCTACCCTCAGTTCTGTTGTTCCCAGCGAAGCCATTTCGGTTGACTGTTGCGAAATTCATTTTCTCATTTGATACGGCAAGCATAATAGCCATGCCGCCACTGTGTTCTCTATTAAAGTTACAAAAGAAACCCCAGCGATGTTATACAATTCCAAATGCGAATTATGTTTGAGATAGAATATTGATTAGAAGAATACTGAAATTGAAGGTTATACAAACAGCAGATAACGAGCTATCTGGACTGTAAGGGCAGTCAGGAACAAGAACAGTGAACGTGAGGGAAAGATATCATGTTGGTTGTTGAAACATCAATAGGAATGTAGTGTATGTAGTTTATCTATCTAATTATTTCTCAAATGCCCGTCTGTCTGTATTTTCAACGTAAACCGGGGGAGGATTGATAGTGTGATATAATCATGTGATTTCATAGGTGGATTAAAAGGGCACTTGGCGCTACCATATGACCATTTTGTATACTACATCACATACAATAGCTTTTATTTTTTACCACTCACGCACTCGTACACACGCGTCCTCTGGGTGAGGCCCTTTCATTGCACTTCGGTTGGATTGACCCCTATGGTGCGACCGACCTAACTAGCATAGAGTACACGCAGACGCAAACATGAATCTAAGCACTGATTAACACGTCCTGATATCGTCCAAAAGACGACGGCCTGGTGTGGATAAAAAGCGTGCCTCCGTGAGTAGAATACAGCGAGACAAACCTTACATGGAAAACCAATACTATCTGTACCTGAACTGTTGATGTGTATTGTGATAATACTCACCATAGCTGAAAGTTGTGGAAGGAAATTGAAGATGGATAAGACACGCCTTCAGAAGGATATCCAGTAAGATAACAGCTGCTGGTTTTGAATTCTCAGAAAAAGAGAAATGCGGTGATGTCAAAGATAACATTATCAAGAACGGTGGATGAAGTAAGGTCACCTGGAGTCTCACAAGTGGAGAATATGTGGATAACATCTTTTGGAGTGCTATTTTTCTAAATGGAACAAGAAGGATTGTCATATATGTTTATACGATATGAGGCGCTGACCGGAAGTATAATGAAATGTTGTCACCGGAAAAATGAGATGCAGTTTTTAATCTGAAACAAGCATGAATGAGTTGAGATGGGGCGTGGGGGAGAGGAATAGATGATCGGGTTGAGAGCAGCGGTAGAGGTTACGTTGTGGGGAAAGCAGTTTAGTTTTAAATTTAGTGGAATCAACGTCATTGCACACGGTTTAACTCATGTACTCTGTTCTTCTCCATATTTGTGGAGAATCTCAGCACAATGGACGAACTCCGTAGCACCAGCGAGGATCCCGTTAATAGATTGGCTAGATTTTTAACTGAATTTTGACATTTTCCCGGACAGGGGCCGTTAAGAATACTCTTTTCAATTTCCAACTGCCGAGGGATTCTTAACGTGCGCCACACTGAACACGGGCGCCCGATCTCTACTACTCAGAGATGCGGGAGAAATACCAGAAAGTCCACGAGAGATAAAAACCGGTGTCCACCGATGATTTGAACCGGCGACCTCCAGCACCCGATGCCGACGTCTTATCTCGAGACCACTCAAATAAAAATGCAGATTGGATTTAGTGCATGTGCGGGAAAGAAAGGGGGGGGGGGGGTAAAGAAAACTTTTAATTGTTAAACTGATGTCTTTTTAATATTGTACAGCTCAACTGACGGACATATGTTTTGCTTGGGTCTGCTAGTGTATACGCACACGCACGCACACACACAAGTTTTAGTTTTATCACCGCCTCAAGCTCGCTGTGTAACATGGACAATGGAATATAAGGGCAGTGAATAAGCTGATAGCAGCCAGCGACTCTAACTGAACTAACGTCTTTATACTGGTTTAGAAGACTGCAGAGTCTGTATACAACCAGTTTCATTTACATTTCCTTGCTATAAAAGCTATGTGCATACAATCTATTCTTAAATGCATTAATTGTCCCTGCCCCCACTTTTTTGTTTTGTTTTTGCTGTCTGATTAAAAATATATTTCCTAACATCTGATCTGGATTCAAAGCTGACTGCTTGCGTCTGGATTGATTTGTGTGAGTGCCCACAATGAGTAGGTTTACTCTTTTGTGCGCCATGAAAAGGACGTTCAGAATCGGGTTGCAGTAGCTTTCCTCGCATCCCGAGCGTGCTGATGAAGGTGGAGCGGGATCCCCGATGCGGTTGTGCTATACTTGGCTTCGTCTGCGTGCCGCTTACTACGATGGGGATCACGTCGATGCCCCATCTCGTTAGCCAGACTCCAAAGAAGAGGGCTACGAGGAAGTCGAGGTTGGGAACTAGTCCAGTCAATCTTACCTGACCCTATGTTTGGTCAATGTTTTGTCTGACCAGGCGTTAGTTTTCCTTACCAAGAAAATGAGAGAAACGGAGAAAGGAGGGAGATAGAGGGAGACAGAGAGAGAGAGAGAGAGAGAGACATTATAATGGGGCGAGGTAATAATACTGGAATGCCAAGTTGATCTCTGAAAGGATAGCCCGCCCAGCTGAGGACCCCTCCTCTCACGCAACGAGCCCTTATTACTGCTAGCTGTGATAGTGGGAATATACTAGCAGTAACAGGTTGGCGCGCACGGGTCGAGCGGGTCACGTGCTGCTCCTGGCCTATATATTCTCTTTGGTCCGCCGCTACGACCTAAGCAAGGCCACCTGTTCTCTGGTGCAGAGGAGCAGATAAATGCGAGATAGAACGCACAGAACCAGGCGATTATAGTTAAGACCTCGGGGGGGGGGGGGGGGGGGGGGGGGGGGGAGAGAATCCCTCGGATAAAGGCCGCATACAGTGAGGGAGACCATAACGCTTTTTTTTTTGTTGAAAAATTTTCGAAATTGTGAAGAAGAAATCTGTTTATGTTTTTGTTCGACTTTTATTTTAATTTAAATCTGAAAAAAGAACACATTTAAAACTACAATGATCAGAGCCCTTGTCGTCTGGCGTTGATGATCATGGATCTCCACCCGCTTCTATCGCGTGTGTCGTTACCCAACTCTGTTGATGATTCTCTCAGGCTGTCGAACATCTTCTCCTCTGTCTCTCTTTCCTGCAATATTTCCCATTGTCACGGTGTACTCCAAACCGTCTCTTCCCATAACATGCCCGAAAAAGGATGACTGCCTTATTTAAAATACCAAAGAGTAAAATACGATTCAAAGAAATAATCCTCCCAGACTGACGGCCACAAAAATAAAGATTGAAAAAAAGAAAAAAAGAAGTTGTAAGGGCTATTTTTAACGTCTCCAATGCTCATGATTTAGTTATAATACAACTCGAGAATGGACCTTAACTTCCCCGTCCGACTGGCGTCATTGCTGCACAAGGTAGAATTGTAAAAATGTGTTTCATTTAAACACAGTGATATATAATTCGAAGTGCATTTAATTTGACCTAATTATGTTTACAGCTAACTTAATCCTGCCATCCAACATGTAAAGGTATCTCTCTCCTCTTCTCTCTCCCTCTCTCTTCTCTTCTCATCCCCCACCCCCCCCCCCTTCCCCGTCCCCCACTAGTTACGAGCGAACATTGTCTGATGTATTCCTTCGTGTTTCCCTTTGACAACAGGATATGCTTTTCACCGAGTCGGCATTGTTTGACATGATGAGGTTACCAGGCCAAATTTAGTCATATTTCCCAACATACCTAGTGTTGTATTTTGGTACTTGCGTCTTAATTCACACCAAACCTAGTTTGATGTGTTTCCATCGTACATAACGGGACATTCCATTTCGCGATAAGGGGAAGACAGGTCGAAATAATTGAATCTAAAATAAATGATTAAAGACTTAGATACATATTGGAAGAGAAGAAAAGATGGATATATTCAGTTTTGCGAAAGGTTATGGTTAGATTTAGAATTAGGGTTAAGTTTAGGGTTAGGATTACAGTTAGGGTTAGAGAACATGGTTGTAATTACATCGTCTGACAGCATGGATAATGCCACGCTGCTGTAGAAACGGTATACTACTCTCCTTATCATGGACAGACGTTGACATATTTCAGAAATGCTCGTCTATTCACGCAGAATGTTTGACACCTTCAGCAGTTAAAAAGTGGACTATTATGTGACGTCACTACCTCAGATTTGGTGCTTAAAATAGATATGGGTGGGGGAGGAGGGGGGGGGCGCAAGTACCTTGCAGTTGTTGCCACTAACGCTACTTGTACTTGAGTTACCTACTTTTGAAGACCTTCTTTGGTGGGGGTGTTACAGTGGTTCTCCTCGCATTCTGAGGTGTACTTGAGAAGGTGTACTGGAGTTCTCCTGGCTTTATTGCAGTGTAAGGCTACTCGGTACGCTCACTGCTATAGTTATCCCAGTGTGGATACCCAACAATTTATCCACACTTACAGGAAATAGCGCGTTTCCAGAGAGAACTATTTGAAAGTGGACAAACGAAAAACTATAAATGGATGTGGTCAGATGCCGCACTGGGACGAAAACTATAAATGGATGTGGTCAGGTGCCGCACCGGGACGAAAACTATAAATGGATGTGGTCAGGTGTCGCACTGGGACGAAAACTATAAATGCATGTGGTCAGATGTCGCACTGGGACGAAAACTATAAATGCATGTGGTCAGATGCCGCACTGGGACGAAAACTATAAATGTATGTGCTCAGGTGCCGCACTGGGATGAACACTATAAATGGATGTGGTCAGATACCGCACTGGGACGAAAACTATAAATGGTGGGTTCAGATACCGCACTGGGACGAAAACTATAAATGGTGTGGTCAGATGCCGCACTGAGACGAAAACACAAACGAAACCTACTTTACGACCAATAGACCTTCGTCAGGGACAACAGTAATGAACTAACGAATCATAGAAGAAGAGATTATGACATAAATGGAGGATGTCAAAATGTAAGGTCCAACATAGAAAGTCAGGTGAGGTCTTGATCCAAATTCAGTTCAAGTGCCTTCTCCGCATGGAAGGTCGGTTGCAATGGATCTCCAGTGTACTCTATCCAAGAAATACTCGTTATTGGTCGTCTGATCGCGGTGGGCAAACTCAAGATGAACGCTGCCCGTACAATAAGAAAAAGACGATCAACAGAACCTTCACCTTTGAGTGACTGACATGCTTTTTTTTTGGGACTCGGACATGCCGTTTCAACCCACTGCGATGGCTGCCTTTTTGTTTAACCTATCCATAAACATATCTTTCATCACCTGTTATGATATTTGTTATGAAAGTCTTCATCAGCATTCAGTAAAAGTTTTCCTAATTTGAAACAGAACATTACGTAAACACGTTGCTTTTCAAGACTCTTCCTTGCTGGATTTTTCAAAAGAAATCGCAAAGTGCACTTCACGTGTATTCACTCCACCGATAGCACACCGAAGACTAAAGGTCGTGGCGTGATGCAGATATTATTAAACCCAAGGTCAATGTCACTGGTACACACACGAACACTAACTAGCTCGCTGCCTCACTTTGTTGCTGTGCCGTTTAGAAAGTTCGGTTTCTATTTGGACTGTCCTCGACATATACGAGGGGACCGACGCTTCTCTCCCGTTCTTACCTCACACTCTGTTTCATTAAACTCTGTCCAACAAGCACACTCTTACACAACTTTCACACGCGCTTTCAGTGTGAGGCCTTTCCATTCCACTTTAATTCGGATGACCTCTGAGCGTGCACAATTAGCATAGGTACATAAAGACACATACACGCATCCAAGCACTGGTTAATATGTCCTGATATCACATAAAAGACTGCGGCGCGGGATAAATAAGGGCTTGCCTTCACCATTAGAATACAGAGAGGCAAACATTTTTTAAAAAAAAGGACCCTCGTCGGACCAAGCTGTAACTGGGTACCTGCCGTATGAGGTGGGGAAGGTATAAACAGCAAGGAAGGGAACTGTCCACCCCACCTTACTTAGGCTGCGGCTTAGTACATGAAGTTATCTTTATCCCCGAAGGCAGCTGATGCCACGGGGACTACCTTTACCTTTACCGTGTATTACATGAAAGTTCACTTGCTCCTGCTTCTTCTTACATAGGGTTGGGAGAGGAGGAAGAAGCCGTCGAAGGGTGATCGAGGTCAGGCGAGACATGCAGATCAAGACCCTTCCACCTAACATTCCTCGTAATTCGGGAAACAGTCTGTGTTACAGCAGTCAGGGCAGCGAGGTTGGGTTCTACACTGAGGTGACCGTACTAATCAGCCTATCATTGCACAGCGGACAGGATGATCTCAGTCGACCTTCTCGAGTACGTCTTGGGATGTAAGAAGAAACACTGTCACCTACGTATTTACTAGTCGTGTGTGATTTTAGTGCTAATGGATGGAGCCAAAACCTGAACTCTGCTGACAAAGACATTTCAAGACTCGAGTCCTTTCACGTGCTCAATCAGCGGCGTATTCTTGGAATTGGTTGGAACGATCTGGTATGTAATGTCGAGGTTTCTCCTATGACTAACCTCCCAACTGTATCGGAAGTCCTGGACCGTCGTCGCTTCTCCCTGTTCGGTTATGTTGCTCCACTGGATCATGAAGTTCTGCTCACCAGACCCTTCTCACGGCAAAGTGCTAAGGGTGCCCAACCAGCCGGCTGGAAGAGCAAGAGAGGCCATCCCCGTAACACGTGGCTTCAACAGATGGCAACTCTATCTCCCCCCCCCCCCCCCCCCCCCCCCCCCCCCCCCCCCCCCCCCCCCCCCCCCCCCCCCCCTGTTCCCCTTTTCTGTAGACGAGGTCTGGCAGAGTGCCGTTTTGACTGCTCATGGTGGCGTTCGACCGACGCAACGGGCCCCAGATGCTAAGACGAACATTATTACTGTCACCTGATACCAAGCATCCTGCTAATTGTTAATTCAACACGAGTAGCTTCAAACAATAGCAAGGGCATTGGTGAACAGATACGACGAGATTAATCACAGAGGTAGGGATTGATAGCAACTGTCAGTTACATAAAAATAAAGCTGCACTTTCCCTCATGAAGTCAGAATAGTTATGCAATGTATCCCTGGTCACTCAAATACACTTGGCAGTGACAAGCCAGACAGATTGGCTAAGAAGGAAGCAAGTCAAGAACAACAATACACGCCAACAACTCTACAGACAGTCAAACAACTACTTAAGAATGCGAACAAAGCGGCATGGCTGAATAGATGGGCAATTGGAAGTACTGGGAGAGAAATCTACAAATTTATGGCCATCCCAAATCCCAAAGACCTCATCAACCTCCTGGAAAGGAGAGACCAAAGCACCATTTTCCGACTTCGCACTTAACACATACAACTTAACAGTCACTTGAACAGAATCCAACCAGAACGTACTCCCGAGTGCCGGCTGTGCACACATCCCTATGAAACTGTTTAACATCATACTTTTGAATGTCTGGCCCTTGCCGGTGATAGGAAAGAGCTTCTTCCTCCGAGTTCAGACAAATGGAACACTTTGTACTGAGCTAAACAACAGACACTTACAAACACTTGCAGATACCACTATATGGCAGTGGACCAAAGAACGGGAGCCAAATATACCCCTGGATCAATAACCAACCATCTAGGTTCTCAAATGACGGCGTCCCCAGGTCCCCAGAAGACGACACCTCACTAATGCGTGATACGACCGCATCTCTTTACCACATCAATCGACTGCGTTTCTCTTACACATCAAACAGCTGTCTCTCTCCAACATCAAACGACTGTACATACATACTACGTCAAATTCATGCACCTCCCTACTACGTCAAACAACTGCACCTCCAAATTACGTCTAACGACTGCACCTCCCGACTACATCAAACAAGCGCTCCTCCACAGAACGTCAAACGACTACACCTCCCCACTACGTCAAACAACTGCTCCACCCCATGACGTCAAAAAACTGCACCTACAAATCACGTCAAAAAACTGCACCTACAAATCACGTCAAATGATTGCACCTCCAAATCAGGTCAAACGGCCGCACCTCTCTGCTACGTCAAGCAACTGCTCCTCCTCATGACGTAAAACAACTGCGCCTCCCTACTACGTCAAATTCCTGCACCTCCATACTACGTCAAACAACTGTGCCTCCAAATCACGTCTAACGACTGTACCTCCAAAATCATGTCCAACGACTATACCTCCAAAATCACGTCCAACGACTGTACCTCCACATCAAGCCCAACGACTGTACCTCCAAAATAACGTCCAACGATTGTACCTCCAAAATCACGTCCAACAATTGTACCTCCAAAATCACGCCCAACGACTGTACCTCCAAATCACGTCCAACGACTGTACCTCCAAATCACGTCCAACGACTGTACCTACAAAAGTAAGTCCAACGACTGTACCTGCAAAATCACCTCCAACGACTGTACCTCCAAAATCACCTCCAACGACTGTACCTCCAAAATCACGTCCAACGACTGTACCTACAAATCATGTCAAACAACTGCTCCTACGCATGACGTCAAACAACTGCTCCTCCATATGACGTCACACAACAGCTCCTCCCTATGACGTCAAACAACTGCTCCTCCATATTACGTCAAACGACTGCACCTCCTGACTGACGACATAAGTGGACAGATGTGTGTGGGTGAGAGAGTGAGTGTGAACCCTTTGTTTTGGAGAGCGATAGAGGAAGAGAGAGCACTGACACCCAACAATACATCCCACACCAACCCAACCATAAACTGTTTGAAAGCATATATTTATAAAATGTATGTTACATCTAAGGCACATGTTGATACTGGTGTCTTCTCTCTGTTGGAACGCTCTGCTGGTAATTTATAAACCAGAGCAAGATAAGCCATGTGTCGGCTGACTCCCACAGTTGAATTCCTCCAAGCCGGAATGTTTCCCTAGCGTGGATAAATAATTTCTGCGCCATCGGCCCTTTTTCTGCTTAATGGAAGCTCAGACTAAGACCATCAATGTATTGGCGAGGTCCTGAACCCGCAGAGGAAGCACGGGGATTTAAACAAAGCGCGGCTTTAGTAAGTCTTCACAATGGGCAGACAGAACAGACCAAATAATAATCACGCGCAATAGTGTCTTGTTTTGTTTTCCTGACAATATGCAAACAAGAGTTTCAGTACAAAGAGGAATAATAAACAACACATAAATCATTCGCAGTGCCACTCTTACAAACCAAGGATGAGCTCTCGCTTTTCTAAACGCTAATCTCTAGCACGCTGGGCAGTGCATGAGCTGTAGCGATCAGCGACCCAGAGCTGACAACTAGCATCAGTGCCAGCGTACCAGAGCTGCCAAGACCGTTCTAAACCTCCACGCGGTGATCCTGGATAATAGGCGGCAACAGAGCAGCCTGGCTAAGGAGAAGGGATCACAGAGGAAAGGCTAACCTCTCATTCTCACCAAGACAGGCGCCTCCCCCTTCTCAAAGCAGACTTCTCTTTCTCACCAAGACAGGCTCCTCTCTCTTCTCAAAGCAGACTTCTCTTTCTCATCAAGGCAGTACACTCCCCCTTCTCAAAGTAGACTTCTCTTTCTCACCAAGACAGGCGCCTCCCCCTTCTCAAAGCAGGCATCTCTTTCTCACCAAGACAGGCGCCTCCCCCTTCTCAAAGCAGACATCTCTTTCTCATCAAGGCAGTACACTCCCCCTTCGCAAAGCAGACATCTCTTTCTCACCAAGACAGGCGCCTCCCCCTTCGCAAAGCAGACTTCTCATTTTCACCAAGACAGGCGCCTCCCCCTTCTAAATGCAGGCCTCTCCATCTACCCAAGACAGGCGCCTCCCCCTTCTCAATGCAGGCCTCTCCATCTACCCAAGACAGGCGCCTCCCCCTTCTCAATGCAGGTCTCTCCATCTACCCAAGACAGGCGCCTCCCCCTTCTCAATGCAGGCCTCTCCATCTACCCAAGATATACTGATCGGACAATATTACTCAGGGTCTCCCGCCTCATTTTCACGCAGTTATGAAAATAGGCTGTTGTATGACGGTCTGGCTAATGACGTGAGGGATCGACATAATTCCCGCAGTAGTTAACGACTCGTAGACGAAGCCAAGCATAACCGCCTGTAGGACACCAGTCCACCTTCATCAGCACGCTCGGGATGTAAAGAAAGCTACCGCAACCTGCCACTAAATGCTCTTTTCAGGGCTCACAAAAGAGTGAACTTACTTATTGTGGGCATTAAAATACGGGGCATACTCCTCTAACTCAGACACACCCTCACAAGACAGATCTGTATGTTTGTGTATGCGGATTCATTATTTTCAGTTTCCCCTTTTTTCCAATCTGGCCCACCATTGCTGATTCTTGCATCCATTCCTGGTCACTTCTGCCTTTCACGTAGTCTTAGTAGACCTGTACTTCTACAGGGGCAGATGCCCCATGTACAGGCCCTAGCTATGGTATGAGCTGGATGTAGCCGGGAGAAAGATTTTCTGCTCAGCGGGCTAGGCTCGAGCAGCTTTATACTCCGCTGCGTTGGGACAATCGCTTACGGAGGGTGGTTAACCGATGTGTGAGTTCATCTTAATAGACTCAAACACTAGAGCAAAGAGACCCGCAGCCTGTTAGGCACGATCTATGCTGCTCTAAACAAACCACCTAAACATGGCCGATGTTATGACATGTCACACAAGTTAGTTTCCTGTTACGACATACTCTCTGTGAGGGAGTGGTGCTGTTCTTGTCCTTGTCATACACAAAGACCCCGGCAGACCACTCGGGCACTTTCACATAGAACGTTGATAAATATATTTCTTATTCCTATTCATGGATGTTGTTAGGATCTCTTAGGTATTTCTTTTGTTGTTTATCCTCGACGAAGACGTTTAGGTCGTAACCAGGGTATGATCTCGTACCCTAGAGGCTATTGATCTTTACTCGAGTGTTTCCTATTATTCGGCGTTCGTCCTGAAAAGGGCCTTGTATAGTCCTTTACAGCGAGGCTGTCATATTTGCTCTTTCAGCCCGACCTGGTATCAGTTTTGTGTGTGTGTACCGAGTTTGCCTTCCCACTGCGATCTTTATTCTCTTAGCCAGACTACACTAGTGCAGCCTGTTTACAGGGCCGTCACTTGGAGGTGGAATAGGATCATGATCAGCTCTGGTTCGCTGACCCGGATGCGTTGAGTCTTTGGCTACTGTCAGCTCATTCACTGAATTGCATCTTCGGACCCATATTCTTTTATGGTATTGTTATTGTAACTATTTGCTTCACATAAGTTAACTAGCCACATTCACAACCCTCTTTAGTTACATTTTACAACATAAGTAAGGGTGTAGCGGCCCTTTTATTTCACCCCAAACAAGGAATCCCGCTGAAGCATGCTTCTTTTGTAGTGAAAATAGGGGCATGGTGGAGTCAAGTCATTAGGATGTAGTTGATTGACCAGACAGAGGCAGGTGACCCCACATGGTGGGTCATGCACGTGTTGTACCGGTTATAAGCACGCTTATGGCGATCTGTTGGTGTGTCACGTAGGTAGCATCTATCATAATGAGTAATACCTCGTGGTGTTGAGGGTCAGCTTCTTTCACAACCATCTGTCGTTTGGGTATTTCGGCACATTCAATGTTCTTACATTTAGACCGGTAATGTTTTAGTCGTGTGTGGGTGAGTGAGTATGAGAGAGAGAGAGAGACATAGAGGCGTTCGGGGAGGTAGATATTGATAATACATACTGATAGATGAACGAATGGGTTTATATATATATATATATATATATATATATATATATATATATATATATACACACACACACTTACTTGGTATGTATGTATGTATGTAACGATATATGGATGGATGGATGGGTGGACGGACGGGTGTATGCTACATAGATATGTAGATGGATATGTCGATTGGTGGGTGAGTGGATGGTTGGATGGATAGATAGATGTATAAATATGTGTGTGTATGTATGTATGTATGCATATATATATATATAGCTCAGGGTAGGCAGTACTTGGTAGCTCAGGGTTGGCAGTACTTGGTAGCTCAGGGTAGGCAGTACTTGGTAGCTCAGGGTTGGCACTACTTGGTAGCTCAAGGTAGGCAGTACTTGGTAGCTCAGGGTTGGCAGTACTTGGTAGCTCAGGGTTGGCAGTACTTGGTAGCTCAGGGTTGGCAGAACTTGGTAGCTCAAGGTAGGCAGTACTTGGTAGCTCAAGGTAGGCATTAATTGGTAGCTCAGGGTTGGCAGTACTTGGTAGCTCAAGGTAGGCATTAATTGTAGCTCAGGGTTGGCAGTACTTGGTAGCTCAAGGTAGGCATTAATTGGTAGCTCAGGGTTGGCAGTACTTGTTAGCTCAAGGTAGGCATTAATTGGTAGCTCAGGGTATGCATTAATTGGTAGCTCAAGGTAGGCAGTACTTGGTAGCTCAAGGTAGGCATTAATTGGTAGCTCAGGGTTGGCAGTACTTGATAGCTCAGGGTTGGCAGTACTTGGTAGCTCAAGGTAGAAATTAATTGGTAGCTCAAGGTAGGCAGTACTTGGTAGCTCAGGGTAGGCATTAATTGGTAGCTCAGGGTTGGCAGTACTTGGTAGCTCAAAGTAGGAATTAATTGGTAGCTCAGGGTAGGCAGTACTTGGTAGCTCAGGGTTGGCAGTACTTGGTAGCTCAGGGTTGGCAGTACTTGGTAGCTCAGGGTTGGCAGTACTTGGTAGCTCAAGGTAGGCAGTACTTGGTAGATCAGGGTTTGCAGAACTTTGTAGCTCAAGGTAGGCAGTACTTGGTAGCTCAAGGTAGGCATTAATTGGTACCTCAGGGTTGGCAGTACTTGGTAACTCAAGGTAGGCATTAATTGGTAGCTCAGGTTTGGCAGTACTTGGTAGCTCAAGGTAGGTATTAATTGATAGCTCAGGGTTGGCAGTACTTGTTAGCTCAAGGTAGGCATTAATTGGTAGCTCAGGGTAGGTATTAATTGGTAGCTCAGGGTTGGCAGTACTTGAAAGCTCAGGGTTGGCAGTACTTGGTAGCTCAAGGTAGGAATTAATTGGTAGCTCAAGGTAGGCAGTACTTGGTAGCTCAGGGTAGGCGTTAATTGGTAGCTCAGGGTTGGCAGTACTTGGTAGCTCAAGGTAGGAATTAATTGATAGCTCAAGGTAGGCAGTACTTGGCAGCTCAAGGTAGGCAGTACTTGGTAGCTCAAGGTAGGCAGTACTTGGTAGCTCAAGGTAGGCAGTACTTGGTAGCTCAAGGTAGGCAGTACTTGGTAGCTCAAGGTAGAAATTAATTGGTAGCTCAAGGTAGGCAGTACTTGGTAGCTCAAGGTAGGAATTAATTGGTAGCTCGAGGTAGGCAGTACTTGGTAGCTCAAGGTAGGCAGTACTTGGTAGCTCAAAGTAGGCAGTACTTGGTAGCTCAAGGTAGGCAGTACTTGGTAGCTCAAGGTAGGCAGTACTTGGTAGCTCAGGGTAGGCAGTACTTGGTAGCTCAGGGTTGGCAGTACTTGGTAGCTCAGGGTTGGCAGTACTTGGTAGCTCAGGGTTGGCAGTACTTGGAAGCTCAGGGTAGGCAGTACTTGGTAGCTCAGGGTAGGCAGTACTTGGTAGCTCAAGGTAGGAATTAATTGGTAGCTCAGGGTAGGCAGTACTTGGTAGCTCAGGGTAGGCAGTACTTGGTAGCTCAGGGTAGGCAGTACTTGGTAGCTCAGGGTTGGCAGTACTTGGTAGCTCAGGGTTGGCAGTACTTGGTAGCTCAGGGTAGGCAGTACTTGGCAGCTCAAGGTAGGAATTAATTGGTAGCTCAAGGTAGACAATACTTGGTAGCTCAGGGTAGGCAGTACTTGGTAGCTCAGGGTAGGCAGTACTTGGTAGCTCAGGGTAGGCAGTACTTGGTAGCTCAGGGTAGGCAGTACTTGGTAGCTCAGGGTTGGCAGTACTTGGTAGCTCAGGGTAGGCAGTACTTGGCAGCTCAAGGTAGGAATTAATTGGTATCTCAGGGTAGACAGTACTTGGTAGCTCAGGGTAGACAGTATTTGGTAGGTAATCGTGTCTTGTTCTACTATGTAAGCCTGTTTACGTCAGGCAATACAGTACTTTCATATAATCGCGGCAAAGATACTACATTCGGATACCAGTCTTTTCTTCTTCTTGTCCTTATTTTTCTTATTCTACTTGTTCTTGTTCTTCTTGTCCTTATTTTTCTTGTTCTTCTTGTCCTTATTGTTCTTCTTCTTGTTTGAGTTCGTCCTGAAAATAACGTTGGGACGCGTTGTCGTAGTTTACAGCGAGGCTGACATAACTGCACCTTTCGGCCCTACTCAATCGGGTTCAACTAGCTTTTCTGGAATCCCGATTTGCCTTGGCACTGCGACCCCTATTCTCTTAGCTAGATTACACTAGTGTAACCTAGTTCTAGGACCGCCTCTTGAGGCGAAATGGGGGTCTGGTCTTGGTCAGTTCTGGTTCGCTGCCCCTGATGAAACAGCAGGAGAAGAGTTGCTGGCCTCTGCCGAATCATTGACCGTGTTGCTGCTGCGGCCCCTCTTCGCCGGTCTCGGCACGTTATTGTATACCATGATCAAGATGCTGAGCAGCGCATGAGCTGCAGTGGTCATCGACCCATAACCGACTGCTAGCGTCAGGGCCAGCGAACCATAGCTGCCAAGACCCTTCTACTCCTCCACGCGGTGATCCTGGATAACAGGCTGCAGCAGGGAAGACTGGCTAAGGAGAAGGGATCGAAGAGGAAATGCTAACCCGGTACTAAAAAAATGCTTGCTGAAGTCGGATGTGTTGGACCGAAAGGTGCAAATATCGCAGCCAAGCTGTAAACTACAACACAACGCATTCAGTTTTCTGGACTACATTCTGCTACTAACCATTTCAGGGTTTGGTAGCGGGAGATTGAGAACGAACGAAGAAGAAGAAGAAGAAGTATACCATGATGTAAATGAGTGCCTACTATTAGAGACAAGAAAGACAGCAAGGAAAGAGCCGAAAAATAGAACCACGACGTATTTAACACTTCATCCCTTTCCGCAGTGTCAACGATGGGATTACCTTAACCTTTGACCATACTCTGATAATAACTACACGGTGCGCAGCTTTCGATGACGTCATTCAAGTAACTAAAAACTACTTTCTGAGCTGCCGCAGCACGGCGCACAAGCAAACATGGATGATGGGGATTTGAAAGGACAAAACCCGTGTTATAAGGTTCTATTGTACATGGTGCCATTATTTAGCCTTTCCTGCACACCAGGGGTAATTGATTCCTCAATGCAGCTCGTACAATCATGGAAACGCCGCATTCATTGATAACGTTAATTAGTTGTTGACTAATTGATTTCTCCGTTGTGGCTTGAGAGTTCTCCTCATTCTGCTTGTAATTTCTCCTAATATGTTGTCAACATAGTTTTTGTCTGTCGCGGCAAATATACCTGCTGCTTTTGGCTCTGGGTTCGGTACGCTTCAGTGGCACGTAGACGCATCATCCACAGAGCTATAAAGAAGCAAAGACACAAACGAACCACGAGGACGGAATGGAGAGACCAGCACGAAGATTAAAAGCCAGAAAACGGTAGCACAGACAGACTTGGCAGAGATGAGCAGACAAAGATCTTCACGCTCAGAACGGAATGTTTTACACTTCAAGGTCCACCTCCACATAATGACTTGACCTGGCTTCGTTCGTTCTCAATCTCCCGCTACCAAACCATGAAAAGGGCTTAAGTAGCAGAATGTAGTCCAGAGAACGGAATACGTTGCGTCGTGGTTTACAGCTTGACTACGATATTAGCACCTTTCGATCCAATACATCCGACTTCAGCTAGAACTTTTCGAGTGCCGGGTTAGCATTCCCTCTTCAATCCATTCTCCTTAACCAGTCTGCTCTGTTGCAGCCTGTTTTCCAGGATCACCGCATGAAGGTGTAGAAGTGTCTTGGCAGCTCTGGTTCGCTGGCAGTCAGCTATTGATCGCCGACCACTGCAGCTCATGCGCTGCGTAGCATTTTGATCCCTACCTTCATAGAATGAGTCTCAGAGACACCGCCACGTGCAATTGGGGGAGCACTCAAGCAAACACCAGAACATATCCTGCAAGACTGCCATACATATGCAGACCAAAGAGAGGCAGTCTGACCATGCTCGAAAAGCTGTGGCGGACCGGTGAAGACCTGAAACGCATAGTCTCCATCATGAACCTCACAGAACTAGAAACATAGCATCAGTTGACCGAAGAGAAAGAGGAAGTACGTTCCAGTGTATCCATCTGTAAATATGGACGCGCTTAACAATTGGGCAAGGTAAATCATATGGCAATGCCATCACGGAACGATGTTATTGGATGTACACATTTTTAACACAGCCTGTTTTTAAAAAAAATGTGAAAAGTCTATTCCTGAAGACCATATCAAATGCCTTTGGCAGATCAATGAATGCGATATAAATGGAATTATTCTGCTCGCCTGACTTTTTCTGAAGTTGGAGAAGAGAAGAGACCATGTCGTTTGTTGATCCTCTAGACCGGAGTTCCTGTAATGGCTGCCATGGACAAAAGCCACTCTTCTGGTTCTCAGATGTGTAGTGTTCAAATCAGCATGTTGGAGAGTAGTACAACAATTATATTGCGTATTCATTCCTCTCTGCTAGCGGGCAGTTAGAATCCGTATTCATTCCTCTCTGCAAGCGGACAGTTAGAATCCGTGTTCATTCCTCTCTGCAAGCGGACAGTTAGAATCCGTGTTCATTCCTCTCTGCAAGCGGACAGTTAGAATCCGTATTCATTCCTCTCTGGCGGACAGTTAGAATCCGTGTTCATTCCTCTCTGAAAGCGGACAGTTAGAATCCGTATTCATTCCTCTCTGGCGGACAGTTAGAATCCGTGTTCATTCCTTTCTGAAAGCGGGCAGTTAGAATCCGTGTTCATTCCTCTCTGCAAGCGGACAGTTAGAATTCGCAGCGTGTCATTTTTTCGCCATAAACTCACCAGGAACGCATACGTGGTCTGTTGACATTTTTACCACGATGTGACCCCCGGCACTACAATTATTGCACTGCGAGGGCCATCATCCCCCAGTGTTTGATTTCAAAATAGTCTGACTACGCGCAGCCTTGGACTTCAAGTTGATAGGGGCCTCATGTTGAGGTTGATTGGGGGAGGGGAGGGGGAGAGGTAACGACTCGTACCATTACACTTGACGATGAGGGGTTGTGTAAGGGGTTGATAGTCAGCGCCTCGAATCGTAGTCCTTGCGATGAGGGGTTGTGGAAGTGGTTGATAGTCTGCGCCTCGTATCGTAGCACTTGACGATGAGGGGTTGATAGTCTGCGCCTCGTATCATAACACTTGACGATGATGGCGATGAGGGGACATCGTCAACCCCACCTCAACACAAATCTCTTCTACCACTTCATCCCCGACTGTTATGCCTGCTTGCTCTGGGACTGCGTTGACCTTGCATACATAGCAACAGCTGGACTCGCCAAGCCCCTCCATTTAGTGTTCTTGTTTTTGTTCCTGCATTGTTTACATCCATCTCGGTAACAACCACCGCTGTTTTGTCTCTGGTTAGTTATTGGAACACGCAAAAACACTTAGTTCTTCTGGGAATCCGGAATCACGAATCACAGCCATAAAGTGTTTAATATCCCTACTAATTCATAAGGACAAACGCGGAAGTACTTTGTCAGAACAATATATCGATCGGCCATGAGAGGTTTAACGTGAGGACAATCACCGAATCTGCATGTTGGTTTAAAGAAAGAAGGATAAATAACTGCTTCCTCTTTAATAAATCCTTGTTCTAATCTAACTAAAGCCTTAGTGTTGTATTTATAAACCCAGAGAGGATACCAAATACAATAGTAAGTATATTTTAAGGCTCTCCGAAGTGGCGGAAGACTAACGTCTGTTCAGGTAAATATACTGGCCAAGACCCTCACCTCAGCTTTCTCGTACCCTTTCCGTAAACGGGCTGTTGTCGTTGCAGCCTGGCTAACGAGGTGAGTGATCGATGTGATCTCCGTAGTAGTAAGTGACACGTAGATGAAGCCTCGCATAGTACGACCGCCCGGAGGACCCCGGTCAACCTTCATCAGCACGCTCGAGATGTGAGGAAAGCTACTGCAACCCGCCACTTCGTCCTTTTCAGGGCGAACAAAAGAGTAACCTACTCGTTGTGGGCATTCGAAACAACAAGACTCTCTGAAAACATACAGACCAGACAACAGAAAAGACATTCAATTAATATGTTATCTGGAATAGAATTACACAGCTCCAGGTGCCGAATGCGCCTCGCTGTAAGAAATACACGAGTTAGTGGATTTGGCTAACTAAACACCAACATAAAAGGTTACATCATTTATGAAGCTTTTCTCACGCGCAACTATTTCAACTTTGAGGTATTGACCAAATTCGAACCATGCAATTTTGTAGTTCCACAAGTTTCTTACAGCGGTGTCTTAGAAAAAGTCCTAGGAAGAGTACTAGTCTCTCAGATCGCCTTTGCATTCCAGAAAGGCTCCGATATTTGTATATTGGATGTAAATGAAAACATAGCCTGTACCACTACTCGGCGACTTATAGACAATAAGGCATTTATTAGTCAATTCTCTTATTGTATGAGAGGAAGAGTGGCTAAAGTGCTTGTCTCTTGCAGTAAAGGGACCCTGTTCGATTCACGGTATCTGCACTTTCCAGCCTTTTCAACTGTACATTTGGTCTTCATAAAAATGAATGTGCGGTATCTGATAATGTTGTCTATGTTAATTCATCTCCAACGACAGCCATCACCTGTTGTTACTGTATAACTGATGACACACACGCACCGACACTACCTCTCTCTCTCTCTCTCTCTCTCTCTCTCTCTCCCTCTCTCTCCTTTTTCTTTTCATTGGTGGACATGCAGTGCTTTAAAGATATACATTTTCTTCTCATTGATCGAATTAAGAGGTTAATGCTCGCAAAATACAATTCCAGTGGCATGCTATGTGAAGATTTCCTTTAATATTTAACCAGAAATCCAGATTTGCTGTGAAGAATAGAATCATTGGAAAAATATAAAAGAATGCAGATAATAGAAATAAAGTACACAGAGAAGAATGAAAGTATTGTTGTTATATTCATACTTCACGTACATTCTTGACGTGCATCATTTATTTTCTTAACAGGTTAATCCAAATATTAATCGTAACTGTCGGAGATTCTGTTAATTTAAGACATTTGAGATATTCAGTTTAAATATTTAACAGGTAATTATTTGCCAGTGACCATGTTATTACCATAATGTATGCAGCAAAGATGGCGCCGTAACCGGTGGGGGTTTACATTACTCTGCATTTTTAGTTCGTTATGAATGCCGCCAGACCACGAATTTTCCTGGAATTTACACTAGTCGATGACTTACACTTGTGATTACGGAAGCGTGTTGGAGTTTTCCATTTGGACTGGTTAATTCGTTCGATTTTTGTGTTTTTTCTTTCCGATTATCCTGACAGGTATATCAGGGAAAAGCACACGACTGAACGTCACGAGATTGGCGCCCTTCGCCCTAGCTGCAAACAGTGTCGGTTTAGGTGGGTTAAATTTAGACCCAACTATAATGGACCAGAACAAGGTCCGACAGAGATGCCCGACACATCACTCACACGCTGATTGATGTCCCTACGACCTTTTGCGATTATGGGAAAGAAACGACACACAACGTTAGATGTCATTCCCTCTCCGCTGCTTTGTGGGATACCTGTTTACGGGAAAGGTTTCGGGAGTAAATCCTGAGGAAAAATCTGCATCCTAGACTATCTCCAGTCGTCTCGATAAATATCTTGCCACTGGCTTATGGTAGCTCAGGACGAGAGAGTTAGGGTGACAAAAGGCACAGTTACTTTCTCACTTAAATGACCGCGCGAGTCAACCATTTCAGCGGAAACAGCAAGAGATAAGACTGTCCAGTCGGCTAAACAAACAGAGTGGTCTTCATCACACATGATGGACGAACAACACCATAATGTGATAATTATTGTGATACACTGTTACCTAAAGCAGTGTCTGTCAACCTTTTTACACCTGCGGGCCGGGAAAAATAGGAAACAAATCTCTCGAACCAGTAAAAATAGGAAAACAAATCTCTCGGACTAGTGAAAATAGGAACAAATCTCTCGAACCGGTACAAATAGGAAAACAAATGTCTCGGACCAGTAAAAATAGGAAAACAAATCTCTCGGACTAGTGAAAATAGGAACAAATCTCTCGAACCGGTACAAATAGGAAAACAAATCTCTCGGACTGGTACAAGTAGGAAAACAAATCTCTCGGACCGGTACAAATTGGAAAACAAATCTCTCGGACCAGTGCAAATAGGAAAACAAATCTCTCGGACCAGTACAAATAGAAAAAAACAAATATATTTCGGACCGGTGAAAATAGGAGACACATCTCTCCAACCAGTAACAAATTTAAAAAAACAAATATCTCGTACCGGTGAAAATAGGAAACAAATCTCCCCAACCAGTAAAAAAAATAGAAAAAAAAAAACAACAAACATCTCGGACCAGTGAAAATAGGACCAAATCTCTCGGACCGGTACAAATAGGAAAACAATTTCTCGGAACGGTGACAATTTGAAAACATTTCCGGGAGCCGCGCAGACAGAAATACAATTATTTATATAGTATTTAGGGTGTTGGCTTTTTAAATGTATTATTATGAATGGATAATTCTAGTTACTTAAAATAACCAGGAGCCGGGCAGTAAATAAAATGATAATAACAGAACGGTTTGAACTTTAGAGAAAGCAATCTTTCATTCAAAACAGTTAGTGCGAAATCTCTTGATACTTCTGTTGATATGTTGAGAGCCGAGACCTCACCATAATGAAGTCTCTGCCACTTCATCCCCAACGGCATCCATCTACTATTGTTATACTAACTGTTCCGTTGACGACACCACTCCAACACTAGGAAAGCCATCCGTCACTTGTTGCTCAAATATATGTACCGCTAATGACATTTTTCTCTCCTCCCCACACACACTCAACCACTCTCTCTCTCTCTCTCTCTCTCTCTCTCTCTCTCTCTCCGGTGACATCTTCGTAATGAAGTTTACAACACCTTATCCCCAAGGACATCCATAACTTGTTACTCTGTACCGTTGATAACATATCTCTCCTACTCCCCCTCTACGCCTTTTCACTCTCCTACTTCCCTCCTATCTCTTTCTCTCTCCCTATTCCTCCCTTTTCCCACACCCCCACGTTCCCCTTCCTCCCCCATCGAACAGGATTACCAGGACCTCTCCATAATGAAGACGAAGTCTACACCACTTCATTCTAAGACCACCTTTAACTTTTAAAATACTGCATGAGAACTCCAATGGATTCACAGGATGGTCAAGGTCAACGTAGCCATTGTTGTATGTTTACAAGGAAGTCACCTCTGACCTTTAGTCGTCTGTTTACCGAGCGTGAGTTTCGCTGTTGTCTTGGTTATGTGTACGTGTTATCGCTCATCTTTATCTGTGAATTGTGTCGAGGTATGCCACAGACAACGCTAGACTATTATATTTGCTGTTCAAGCCTGTGTGTGTAGACGTTTGACACAGAGAACGCTAGACTATTATATTTGCTGTTCAAGCCTGTGTGTGTAGGAGTTTGACATAGACAACGCTAGACTATTATATTTGCTGTTCAAGCCTGTGTGTGTAGACGTTTGACACAGAGAACGCTAGACATTATATTGGCTGTTCAAGCCTGTGTGTGTAGAAGTTTGACATAGACAACGCTAGACTATTATATTTGCTGTTCAAGCCTGTGTGTGTAGGAGTTTGACATAGACAATGCTAGACTATTATACTTGCTGTTCAATCCTGTGTGTGTAGAAGTTTGACACAGAGAACGCTAGACTATTATATTTGCTGTTCAAGCCTCTGTGTATAGACGTTTTCACACAGAGAACGCTAGGCTATTATATTTGGTGTGTTCAAGCCTGTGTGTGTAGAAGTTTGCACACAGAGAGAACTCTTGGTAATTATATCTGCTATCTTCTTCATTAAGGTGTAGAGGTTTGCCAAAGAAAACCCAACTGAATAGACGAAAAATGAGAAACACAGTTTGATCAAGATGCTGAGCAGTAGTGCATGATCTGTAGCGGTCAGCGGTGCACAACCCCACTTCCACCTGATGATGCTATATAACTGGCTGAAACATGGCATACTGGCTATGGGGGAGGGGTTGAAGAACGGCATACTGGCTATGGGGGAGGGGTTGAAGAAGGGCTAACTGGCTATGGGGGAGGGGTTGAAGAAGGGCATACTGGATCTGGGGAGGGATTGAAGAAGCGCATACTGGCTATGGGGGAGGGGTTGAAGAAGGGCATACTGGCTATGGGGGAGAGGTTGAAGAAGGGCTAACTGGCTATGTGGGAGGGGTTGAAGAAGGGTATACTGGCTATGGGGGAGGGGTTGAAGAAGGGCATACTGGCTATGGGGGAGGGGTTGAAGAAGGGCTAACTGGCTATGGGGGAGGGGTTGAAGAAGGGCATACTGGCTATGGGGGAGGGGTTGAAGAAGGGCTAACTGGCTATGGGGGAGGGGTTGAAGAAGGGCATACTGGCTATGAGGGAGGGGTTGAAGAAGGGCATACTGGCACTGGGGGAGGGGTTGAAGAAGGGCATACTGGTTATGGGGGAGGGGTTGAAGGGCATACTGGCTATGAGGGAGGGGTTGAAGAAGGGCATACTGGCTATGGGTGAGGGCCTGATGAAGGGCATACTGGCTATGGGGGAGGGGTTGAAGAAGGGCATACTGGCTATGGAGGAGGGGTTGAAGGGCATACTGGCTATGAGGGAGGGGTTGAAGAAGGGCATACTGGCTATGGGGGAGGGCTTGAAGAATGGCATACTGACTATGGGGGAGGGGTTCAAGAAGGGAATACTGGCTATGAGGGAGGGGTTGAAGAAGGGCATATTGGCACTGGAGGAGGGGTTGAAGAAGGGCATACTGGTTATGGGGGAGGGCTCGAAGAAGGAAGGCTAACCCAGTATAAAAAAATGTCTTGCTCAAGTCGGATGTATCGGAACTAAAGATGCAAATATCGCAGTCAAGCTGTAAACTGTCCCTTCCTCCCCCTTCTTCATCTTTTTACTTCCCTCCTCCATCTACCACACCTAATTCCTACCACGCCTTCCCTCTCTCTTCCTTTCATTCCTCCACCGTACTTCCTTTCCATCCTCCACCTCCTGCCCCTTCTCCCTCCGCCTTCCTCTTCTCCTCCTCTTCCTCCCACCTCCCCTTACTCCCATTTTCCTCCCCTTCACTTCCATCCCTTCTTCCCCTTCCCCCCAACTCCTTCCCCTCCTTCCTCCCACTCCCCCTTCTTCTCTTCTTTCATGCCTCCCTTCCTTCCCTTTGTCCTCCCTACTCCCCTTCTACCTCCCTGCTCCTCTCCCCAGTATTTATCCTCGTATATGCATCAGTACAAGAAGGATGAACCCTCTGGCCGAAGAAGAGAACGATATACCATAGATAATAGAAACGAACCTTGATAGAAGACAAGAAGCCCTGGTTAAAATGGCCGTATCAAACGTACAGCCGAAAGTCTACCTACCTACTGTCTTTAAAACAAGAGCTTATGATCAATCGATATTGGCGTATCAGAATGACATTTTTATTTTCTCCGGGAACCATAAATTTCTGATTATCACTTGGATGGGACGATCGAAGATCACAGATGCACGGGCCAAAGTTGTGGCAATGATTTGTAAGACCCAAGTCTAGGGTGCATTCTTTGGACGCCAACATTTGTACAGATCCTTGTATGGGGTTTGGGAAATGAGGTTTTAGCTTGTAATGGACGTAAGGGCGTTGGGAGGTAAACGTGCGATGGGATGTTGTTAGGGAGAAATTTGGTTCAGTTTGATGTGTGGGGTGAAAGAAATTGGGTTCAGTTTGGTGTGTGGGGTGAAAGAAATTGGGTTCAGTTTGGTGTGTGGCGTGAGAGAAATTAGGTTCAGTTTGGTGTGTGGTGGGAAAGAAATTGGGTTCAGTTTGGTGTGTGGGGTGAGAGAAATTAGGTTCAGTTTGGTGTGTGGGGAGAAAGAAATTGGGTTCAGTTTGGTGTGGGGGGGGGGGGGGGGGGGGGAAGAAATTGGGTTCAGTTTGGTGTGTGGGGTGAGAGAAATTAGGTTCAGTTTGGTGTGTGGGGTGAGAGAAATTAGGTTCAGTTTGGTGTGTTAGGTGAGAGAAATTAGGTTCAGTTTGGTGTGTGGAGGAAAATAAATTAGGTTCAGTTTGGTGTGTGGCGTGAGATAAATTAGGTTCAGTTTGGTGTGTGGGGTGAAAGAAATTGGGTTCAGTTTGGTGTGGGGGGTGAAAGAAATTGGGTTCAGTTTGGTGTTTGAGGTTAAGGAAACTCTGGCTTCATCATGGTTGTTGTCGTTCTTGTTGTGTTCAGGTGTGATTGATGCAGGGGATACGTTAAATAAAATAAGGCGAGGCTGTGGATTAAACTGAAGGAAACTCTTGGAAAGAAAAGAAAACAAATGTGGAGGTATTGAAAAAGTTGAGGATGAAAAGAGAATTATTTACCGAAATTTAGGGTGACACCGTGAGGATATTTTGGTCATACAATACCACACACCTCCTTGTTGAAGACCATACTGGAGGATAGGGTGGAAGGAAGTCGTTGAGGTGGCAGACAACGTCTTAAGTGGGCGGATAACGTCAGGAGATCGACTGGAAAAAGCCGGTAAGATTGCATCATTATCTCAAGAGATAGAGTACACTGGAGACCCACTGCATGAAGGGTCTTGGCAGCCCTGGTTCGCTGGTTCTGACGTTAGCACTCAGCTTTCGGTCGCTGACCGCTGCAGCTCATGCACTTCTCGACTTTTGATCACTTTTCTTTGTACATCTTTAGTCTCAAATCTGTTTCGCGGAGCCAGTATTGTTCTCTCTCTTCCTGCGTGAGCATGCAGCTTTGTAGGATGTGTTTTTGGCATGCTGCCCACATGGACGTATGTCCTCTGTTCCAATCCTCATTTTGTTGTAAAAGACTCTTGAGTCTGTTATGCCCAGTTCTCAGTCTGAAGATGATGACTTGCTCGTCTCTAGTTAAGTTAAAGTAGGTGTCTTCTTTTCGGAAGTCGGGGTGTTGATCAAGCCAAATCCTCCTGAAGTTGGCTTTAATTACGGTATTGGCCTCATTGTACGTAATGGTCAGGTCTGTTTGATGGGAAAGTCCTCGACATTTTTCTACCTTGTCTGCAGCTTCATTCCTTCGATACTGCAGTGGGAGAGGATCCACTGAATGTCCATCCAACCTTGTGTGATCTCCTGATTGATGTCAGGGAAGACAGACATTGCACGAGGTCCTAATGGTTTTGTTAGTTTAACGCTGCTAATACTGACGTGTCATCAGTCGGGAATACTATATTTTCTTGCTGGATATCTTCATCGTGGATTACAAGACCCAGACCAGATCAGGTGGGTCGTGCGCATGCCAGACACCCGCATACCAAAACAACTAATGTATGGTGAGCTGAATGATGGCCTGTGTCAAGCCGGTGGCCCAAAGAAGCGTTTTTGCAAACGCATGAACTGTCTCGCGCAGGACCGCTAGGTATGGCGTAGAACCACCATCAGAGGCACCTCCATTGCTGAGAAGCACCGGACCTCAGAAGCACAGAAAAAGCGCACTTTGCGTAAAGACAAAACAACTGACACTCACATGTCCAATTCTGACATTAAATGCAACGTATGTGGAATGATTTTCCGTGCCACAATTTGGCTCAAGACACCTCCGAACTCACCGGTGATGTGCAGCACAACATGTCTGACTGCTGTTGTCATCACTTGTGATTGACAGCTATTATTATTAGTCAGTATTACAAGTTAGGAAGCAGCCTTCCGCATGGAAGTTACGCCCCCGTTTTTAGTGCTCGAGTTTTGTGTTATCCGTTCCTTCGTCTGTAATAGATCCCTTCATCTCCATTGGATATGTCCGTCAGTAAATACGTGTATCCTTGTGTCTGGCGGGTAGGCACTGAAAAGGTGTTTGGCTGGATACAGCTTGATCACTCGTCAATAGGAAGGACGCATGTCTTAGTCTTAGCCGACCTGTACCTCTACAGGGGCATACGCCCACGTGCAGGTCCCATCTCTGGTTTGAGCTGGATGTAGCCAGGAGGAGGATTTCCTGATTAGTGGGCTAGGCTCGAGCAGCTTATTACTCCACGAGGGGGGTAACTGATGTGTGAGCCCATCTTAATATTATCGAACACTAGATCAAAATAGACTCGCAGCCTGTTAGGCGCCATCTTTACTGCTCGTAACAAACCCACCTAACCATATCCTGTGTTATGCCATGTCACACAGCTAGTCTCCTCTAACGACATGCTTTCTGTAGAGTAGTGGTGCTATTCTTGTCTTTGTCATACACAACGACCCGGCAGACGATACTGGATAGGAACACACGTAGGTGGTATAATATAAAATATTCTTCCTTATCGCCTTTCCTCATGTAAATGATGTTGTTACGTTGTGTCGTAGTTTACAGCGTGGCTGTGATATCTGCGCATTTCGGCCCTATACATCCGGTTTCAGTTTTTTTCCTCTTCGTGCCGGGTGTGCTGCCTCTCTGCGATCCATATTGTTTTAGCCAGACTACACACACGTGGCCTGTTTCCAGGACCGCCGCTTGGAGACGGAACAGGGTCTTGGTCAGCTCTGGTTGGCTCAAGCTGATGCAAGCAGATTGCTATGGTTCGCTGGCTGATATCAGCTCGTTTACGGTACAGCATCTTCAGCCCCAGTCGTGTACAAAATCAAATCAATCCTTGATACCAAAGGGCATTCTCTAAGTGTGGATCATGGGGCATATCCCTGAGGAGGAACGAATATGCCCACTGATCCATACATGTTTTATGAGACGTCTAAGAAGGGCTGGGCAGCCTGGTCATGGAGCAGCAGGGCATTCTCCAAGTGTGGATCATGGGGCATATCCCTGAGGAGGAACGAATATGCCCACTGATCCATACATGTTTTATGAGACGTCTAAGAAGGGCTGGGCAGCCTGGTCATGGAGCAGCAGGGCATTCTCTAAGTGTTGATCATGGGGCATATCTCTGAGGAGGAACGAATAGGCCCACTGATCCATACATGTTTTATGAGACGTCTAAGAAGGGCTGGGCAGCCTGGTCATGGAGCAGCAGAAACCACGTCTACAAGATCCATACTACCAGCAAGTATTGGTGGCCTGTGCTCCTACGAGGGCAGAATAGCCCATACTGGTGCAGAGTTTTGGTTTTCATTATGTGGTTTTTTTTTATGGATTATCTTTCAGCAATTGGCAGCCTAACATAATGTCAGAAGCGAACTTTATTACAAGAATTTGTCGTGCCATGAATTTCACGTAGGACAGCACCACAGTTATCTCCGGCAGGGAGGAGGGGAGGGGTAGTAGATGAGGTAACAAGAGCGAGAAGAGAGAGAGAGAAGAGAGAGGGAGAGAAAAGAAAGAGAGAGAGAAGAGAGGGAGAGAGATAAGAGAGGGAGAAAGAGAAGAGAGGGAGTGAGAGGAGAGAGAGAGAGAGAGAGAGAGAGAAGGAGTAAGAGAGAAGAGGAGAGAGAAGAGAAGATAGAGAGAGAAAGTTTGAGGGTATATCTGAACACTGACCGCATCAACTCAGCAAATGATTCTCCACCTATCAATCTTAAGCTGTATTACAGCGTAGACTATTTCCGAGCTTAGTGAAAGCTGTCATCAGGCGTGCAAGCACTGGTTAAAATCAGCCGGTTTATAGATTGAATTGTCTATGGCCGAAGTAAGGACCAGACACTTCCTGTCTTGTCGAAACAGTCCGAGTTGTCTAACATAGCAAATATGGCGGATCCGTTTAGACTTTGTAAATATCTGAACCACGCACAGTATTTGTTGACAATGTTTTTGACAAAGTATTATATGTAAAATTAAATTGTGAATCAAATCTGCGACTGCGCTAAATGCCAACAGACGATACAAACATATATAATGGTCCAGTGACCGCAGTTGGACAAAAACAAAACGAATCCCGCGCTACATCCAAAGGACTTCGACAGGGACAAAGGAAAACTGACAAATCGCAACGATATACAAAATGTGATGTATTTTTTCTTTGTTTTTCTCACGCTTTATTTCTGCATTCCCCAAAGGCGGTGTGCGCTGCACTACGGTTTTATTTTGCGCCTGTCGGCCCAGTGACTTCGGCATGCATATTATATAAGGGTCTGCTTCCTCCTAAATTTTCTAAGGCTTGCTTCCCCGGGGTAACGAGCGGTGGTTTGATGGGTATCGAACCATGGCCATCTATTGTCTATTTCTAAAGTAGGTCAAGATCGAACCCATCACCGGGATCAAGATGTTGATCAGCACATGAGCTGCAGTGGTTAGCGACCCATAGCTGACTGCTAGCGTCAGGGCCAGCGAACCATAGCTGCCAAGACCCTTCTACACCTCCACGCGGTGATCCTGGATAACAGGCTGCAGCAGTGCAGACTGGCTAAGGAGAAGGGATCGAAGAGGGAATGCTAACCCGGTACTAAAAAAATGCTTGCTGAAGTCGGATGTGTTGGACCGAAAGGTGCAAATATCGCAGCCAAGCTGTAAACTACGACACAACGCATTCCGTTCTCTGGACTACATTCTGCAACTTAAGCCCTTTCAGGGTTTGGTAGTGGGAGCTTGAGATCGAACGAAGAAGAATGCGTACGAAGAAGAAGAAGAAGTAGAAGAAGAAGAAGAAGAACCCAGCACCTTTGGATTGTGAGCCGTGCCACAACCGCTAGCCCACGCCGTCCCCAAATGTGATGTATGACAGCGAAATAATTATTGTATACATGCGTCATGCGGGATTTCGTGGCGAAGTGGTTGAGCCGTCGGCCTCGTGATCGGGTGGTGTGGGTTCGATTCCGGACTCCGCCGTCTTTTTCACGGGTGTTTGATGCGGAGTCCCCTGCATCTCGTAGTCATCCCCTAGTCGTCTTGTCCCTGACTTACAACTGGGGTCGGGCGGCACGAGACGAGAGTATGAGGATAAAAAGTAGCGCAGTTAATCCTTACTAAAAAATAGCGCTAGCAAAATTAATTATGCCATCATCGCTTTCGATGGACGGTGGCCTTTACCTTTACCTTACATGCGTCATGTCGTTTGTGTGAGTCTCACTCTCGCTCCCTCTCTCTCACTCTCCCTCACTCTATGTCTGTCTGTCTGTGTGTATCCCTATCACTCTCTGTCTGTATGTGTGTATGTCTCTCTCTCTCTCTCTCTGTGGGTTCGTGAACACGTATACGTACGCACGCATACACATACACATTATTACTACTACACACAGACACACATTTATATATATAGATATGTACACGCATACACATATACTCACACACAGCATATATAGTGGACTTTCCGAAATGGGCGCCTGCGATCGGGATGGTGTAACCAGTTGTGTGGAACTGCTGGCAAGCACCAGGTTCACATCAGTGGAACATGGCGTGATGAGAAGACGCCGGCTTTGTATAGAACACGCGTTAAGGGAAGCCACCTGATAGCATGACACGGCCAGCTTGGAATCCCTAAACAATAGAAGTAGAGGCAGACTAAACCACACACACGGAGACGTGAACTCCAGACAAACATGAAGGAATCAATGAAAGACACGAACAGAGAAGGAGCAGATGGGACAGGACATCGGAACTTGGCGTGTATTTGTTGAAGACCTCTGCTCGACTGGGAACTGGAAAGTTTTGATGTTGATGATTTGTAGAACATAATAGTATTCAATGCTAGTTATATAATACTTATGGTATATGTAGCAGACTTCAGCCGTTGAAAGCATTATATAACTCAAGCAAGAATAACAGACTATATATATATATATATATATATATATATATATATATATATATATATATATATATATATATATATCAGGTCAAGTTAGGTCATCCCGTAACCGGTGAGGTCGTTGGGGCACACATGAAGACATCCTCACAACTCCACGCCATCCCTCTCTGTCAGAAGCCGCTGCCTGTGACTCTTCTGGTCGGAGACTGGTCCATTCTTATATATATATATATACCTAGATCATTGTTTTGTTATTCTATAAGAAAGTAACATATTACAGTAGAAAGGATTAATGGAACAGCTATATAGTCTACATTTTACTTGTTTCTATTAAAGTATACATAGTTTTGTATTGTATTTATATTAGTTTTACATTAGTAGATTAGTTTTACATTCGTAGCTTAGTTTTACATTTGTAGCTTAGTTTCACATTTGTAGTTTAGTTTTACATTAGTAGCTTAGTTTTACATTCGTAGCTTAGTTTTACATTCGTAGTTTAGTTTTACATTAGTAGCTTCGTAGGATCTCTGAGCTGAGTTTAGTACGGCTAAGGAAAAAGCTTGCCTGTTTAGCGAAGCACCGGAGATCGGTTGACGGCTGGTCGGAGAGCAGTTGGTACTCCTGCAGTTCTGCTCCCTCCTCTACTCTCAAGTAACGATACACATTGACCTCAGTATAACTAATGTATGTTTACTGCTACTATAGTGGTCACACAGTTATCCCTCATCTGGTCTGAAGAGGAGTATGGTGTCAATTTACTCCTCTCGTGGAGTGTACCGACTTGGGTGTCATGTTCTACTGTTTGTGTATTCTACACACATGTCTGGGTAGAGAAGTCGAACGTCTGGTCAGGTGAAACATGCTGATCAGACAACGTTAGTCAGGGTCAGGTGAAACATGCTGATCAGACAACGTTAGCCAGGGTAAAGAAAAACATACTGATCTACGAGTTCCGTAGAGAGAGAGCGAGCGAGAGAGAGAGAGAGTTGAAATTAGATCTAGTTTTGGGATCAAGATGCTGATCAGCGCATGAGCTGCAGTGGCCAGCGACCCATATCTGACTGCTAGCGTCAGGGCCAGTGAACCAGAGCTGCCAAGACCCTTCTACACCTCCACTCGGTGATCCTGGAAAACAGGCTGCAGCAGGGCAGACGGGCTAAGGAGAAGGGATCGAAGAGGGAATGCTAACTCGGTACTAAAAAAATGTATTGCTGAAGTCGGATGTGTTGGACCGAAAGGTGCAAATATCGCAGTCAAGCTGTAAACTACGACACAACGGACTTTGTTCTCTGGGCTACATTCTGCTACTTAAGCCCTTTCAGGGTCTGGTAGCGGTAGATTGAGAACGAACGAAGCCAAACCAAGATCTAGTTTTGTCAATCTTAGCGTGAACATCAATGAACTGTTAGTGCGTCCACAACTCGGACAGGTAGAAAAGACCACTTATAAGCGAGCTCAGCACCTCACCACATATTTCAGGATTAGCACTCGTGTTAGACTCCCCTTGCTGAAACGTGGTGACTACTTGATGTTTGCCGAGGGGCTTAGTCCCTGTCTGTCTCTCTAATCCACTGCTATTGTCTACAACCATTTCGTTTGTTTTTAATTCTTTCTCCCAATCCGTCCCTTTCTCTTCTTTCTTCCCCCGACCACCCACATCCCCCTCTCCAAATCGGACTCACTTTTCTACCCCATTCTTGCACTAATTCTGTCTTCTATGTCCGTTTTAGTTTAGTCATATATCCACTGTCTGTCACTCTATTGCCCCCTTAGGCAGCCATTTTTTGTTTGTTTTCATTATCTATTATGATTCATAGACAAGGTTAAATTCTTGCAGACAATCTCTCGCAAATAGACAAATAAATTTGTTCAGCCTCAATTTTTTTTTTAAACAACACAGGTATTTCGCTAAAATAAAAATTAGAATCACAAAGGGAAACTAGTGATTTGATTTTAAATTGTATGAATGAATAGATAGCACGGACGTTGTTGATGATTTGATTTCGATAGAACAGAAAAATTTCGGCACACAAATCATTTTGAACTGGAGAGGCACTCGGTAGAGTGAATACCTCATCAAGGGCAACACATACACAACCCTCAGCATGCAAACCTCACTTTGTGCGCTCCTTCCTCTGCAAATTGTGACACTAATTCAATTAGATCAAGTGTTGACGTCTGTTCGTGTTTAATTCTTACCAAGCCAGAATAGTTCTTTTACAACACTGTTGAGCGTAGGGGATTCCCTGGCAAAGTGGTTAAGCCGTCGGTCTCGTGATCAGGTGGTATGGGTTCGACTCCGGACTCCGCCGTCTTTTTCACGGGCGCTTGATGCGGAGTCCCCTGCGTAGTCGCCTTGTCCTTGACTTGCCACTGAGGTCGGGGCGGCTCGAGACAGAGAGTAAAAGAGAATAAAAAGTAGCGCACTTAATCCTTACTAACAATAGAGCAAGCCAAATTAATTATGCGATCATCGTCTACGTCTGCTCTCAGCATTTGTCACTGATACTGTGTTAGAAAAAATATAGTTTGTATGGTCAGATACCGCGCTGGGGACGGCGTGGGCTAGTGGTTAAGTGGCACGGCTCACAAACCGAATGTGCTGGGTTCGCTCCCCAATCACAACGCCTGACGTTACCCCGGGAGGCAAACCCTTAGAAACTGCAGGAGGAAACAGACCCTTACATGAAATGAATGCCGAAGTCGGATGCACTGGGCCGACATGCGGAAAATAAAAACATAGGGCAACGCACACCGCATTGAGGAATAGAGAAATACGGCGAATGGAAAAACGGTAACACGCTGAGGCGAAAACGAACGAAACCTACGTTACGACTTAAAGACTTCATTAGGATCAACAGACTAACCATAGAGGAAATGATGAATACATGAAACATAGATACGAAGAAG
>JAVGWX010000322.1:0-39869 GCA_036924085.1 Ariolimax columbianus | reverse complement strand
CTCAAATATAAAAGGCAGATGGTCCTCTATCAGACACGCAAAAAAAAAGTTGGAAGGCATCTGCGTAGCTGATTTCATTGTTTTCATCTAGGAAAATGGTCATATTTAGTAGCTGGAATATTCGTACAATGTATGAACGGGGAAAGGCTGCACAGGTGACATATGAGATGAGAAACTACAAAATTGATATCCTAGAACGGGATCAAGATGCTGAGCAGCGCATGAGCTGCAGCGGTCAGCGACCCATAGTTGACTGCTAGCGTCAGGGCTAGCGAACCAGAGCTGCCAAGACCCTTCTACACCTCCCCGCTGTGATCCTGGATAACAGGCTGCAGCAGGGCAGACTGGCTAAGGAGAAAGGATCGTAGAGGGAATGCTAACCCGGTACTCAAAAAATCCTTACTGAAGTCGGATGTGTTGGACCAATAGGTGCAAATATCGCAGCGAAGCTGTAAACTACGACACAGCGCATTCCTTTCTCTGGACTACATTCTGCTACTTAAGCCCTTTCGGGGTTTGGTAGTGGGAGATTGAGAACGAACGAAGAAGAATAAGAAGATATCCTAGAACAGGCCGAAACATGGTTGAAAGGACCTGTGAGGCTAAAACTGACTAGTGGGGGATATGGTACTGTCCTGGGAGCACACTATAGAGAGCACACACCATAATAAAAGTGTGTCCCTAATGCTATCAAAATAAGGACAAAATGCACTTATAGAATGAGAGACACACAAAAAAAGAAAGAGATAAACAAATAAGACTCTGTGAAAGGAGAATTTTACACCAGATTTTTAAAAAATCATGGACTATGTATAGGAAAAGGAACTATTTTGATGTGAAATGCTAATACTGGTTTGGTAAGAACATGGGCAAATGTTATCAGGAGAGTTACTTATGGACTTCTGTGCTTTAATCAAGCATTCTTCCACAAAAAAGAAAAAACAAAGCAACATAGGTGCAACCAGTCCACAGGACAGAAAACCAGATTTACCATTTATATGACTCAATGTAGTGAACACTACTCTATAGCCTTGATATATTTATTATGTACAATATGACAAAAAATAATTCACTCAAAATTAATTCCAGTCCATTCACAACAGTTTGGTCCACTAGACAGGTTCCTGTTGCATAGAGAAACAAGATTCTCATCTCCCTATACAAGGAAAAGAACCTTGCTCTGGATGTTGCAACTACAAGACCATGACATTACTGTATTTGCCCACATTCTTCTGCCCTGCACACAACCTTCACTGAAAAGGAATAAGGGCCCCCACCAGCCTGACTTCACTGACTGCTGCTCCACAATCAATGCTTTCCTTGCTTTTCGCCTACTTGTGTTGGTACACTGGGAATTCAACTACTCTATTCATGTCAAAATGTGAGGTGTTGGCCAGAATAGCAAAGACAATAGCGGCGCTTTCACGGCTTCACAAAATCTGTCAAGATAAACGGTTAGCACTACGCACGATAATCAGATTAATGCGTACACTGGTCCTGTCAATATTCCTCTATGCTTGTGAGACGTGGACAGTTACAGCTGACCTTCAGTGAAGGATACAGGCCTTGAAGATGAGATGTTTCTGAAGACTTTTAAATGTCACGTACAAATATCGAGTTACAAATGAGGAAATACGAGATAGAATTACAACAGCAATAGGGCCTTTTGAAGACCTCTTGGCAACTGTCAAAAGAAGGAAACTCGCTTAGTACGGTCACATATCGAGATAAAATGGTCTTGCAAATACGATCTTCCACAGAAAGGTCCAAGGCAGACGACGAAGAGCCCGTCCCAAAAAGAGGTGGGAGGACAACATAAAAGAATGGACCAATCTCCGACCAGAAGAGGCGCAGGCTGCGGCCGCTGATAGAGAAGGGTGGCATGGTGTTGTGAGGATGTCTTCATGTGTGTCCCAAACGACCTCACCCGTTACGGGATGACCTGATCTGACACCGGCCTCAAGGCTGCCTTTGTCTCTGTGAACAGATTAGCCTTGTGCAATAACTTAAAACAAGTTGGAGTTTCCAGCGCAATGCAGCGGATAATTGAACAGCTACACTGCAACACTAGAGCAAGAGTTTAACTGTGGCATAATTTTTCGGACAGGTTTTCTTCATCATCCGGTGTCTGGCAGGGATGTATCCTCGCCCCTGCAATGTCCCGTCATGACATGGAAAAGATCTTTGGTCAGCTGGAAATGGACAACTCAGAGTCACCATCAGACAGCAGTGTGATCAACTTCAACTATTCAGATGATGTAGTCATATTAGGCTCTCACCCTTAGGCACTGATATAAAACCACTGGAGCACCTAGATGACTTTGCATCTACATTTAGCCTCTACGCCTCATAGACAAAAACCAAAATACAAAACCTTGGTTGTAATCAAAGGTAACCATGTCAACTCCACTGAGAATTTCATTTACCTGGGCAGTTAACAAAACTATGATACATGAAGCCACCCAGACATCATTCTAAGAGTCGGTCTGACACTGCCATGTCTATGAGCACCTGTATTGAGTCTGGAATCAGCAGAGACTTTCACTGAAAACCAAACTACGAATTGACATTACCCGTGTCGCTACGAACCTGCTGTACAGTTCTGAAACCAGCACTATTCTGTGTGGCAAATAGAAACACATTGAAGCCTTCCAGGTGTGCATTCTTTTGATCCATGTGTATTATCAGGTCTCAAATAACGACAACAAAGTCGTCCTACGGACAGGCCTCAGAAGCCCACTCACCACGATAAAGCTCTGCCATTTTACCCATTCTGGGCATGTGATCCAGCTTGCTGAGGATATCCCCAAACACCTGCTCTTAAAGCAGGTCATGGACATCAAGGATGAGAAGCTACTCTCTTCATCATGTTTCTTAACCGTTCCACACACCACCTGGCTAGGTCAAATGGGAAAGACATCATCCTCGTTACATGTGCCTGGGACACTGCCACTCATCGTACTCATGAATGGTTGGCAATGGGCCCTTGTCACTTAAGCAGTCTATCTAGCTGCCTATGACAATGGTACTCCACACCATCTCAAGCCACAAACAAGATAGACTCTCACATGAAATAAAATACAACATGGGATTGCTGTCTCAAAAAACAGATTTAGTCCTACAATGGATTGCAGCCCACTGTGGGAACCCTGGAAACAAGAAAGCAGATGAGCTCACAATAGCTGGAGGTGGCGGCAAGCAGATTCCCCATCCACAGAGCTATAAAGAAGCAAAGACAATCATCAAATGATCCACGAGGACAGAATGGAGAGAACAGCACAAAAAAATACAAGCCAGAAAATGACAGCATAGTCAAACTTTGCAGAGATGGGCAGACAAAACTCTTCAGACTCCACAGAATGGGTCTCAGAGACACTGCCACGTGTGATTATGGAGCACCCAAGCAAACACCAGAACATATTCTGCAAGAATGAAGAATGCCCTACCTATGCAGACCAAAGAAGAGAGGCAGTCTGGTCTGGGGGAAATTACCATTCTTGAAAAGCTGTGGGGGGACCGGAGAAGACCTGAAACACAGTCTCATTCGTGAACCTCACCGAACTAGAAGCATAGTATCAGTTGATCAGTGAAGCAAGCATGGACTGGACCCATGCATACACCGACGGTTCCGTAACAAATACAACACAGAACGAAGGGGCAGGAGCATTCCTGAGCCTACCAAATGGCAGAAAAATAACACTGTCATTCGCTACTGGAAAATACACAAGCAGTTTCAGAGCGGAGGCAGAGGCACTGAGGGCGGCAGTGGAAGAAATGGTGACAGGTAAAAGGAATGAAAGCCATATAGTCCTGCTTACAGATGCCTTGGCCGTAGTCACAGCACTGAAAAGCCAGAAAAATACTGAACTTAACGATTTAAGAGCAGTACTCTGTCAACTATGCCAGCAGGCCGCACCAAAAAGAGTAGTGGTGCAGTGGGTTCCATCTCACTGCAACATCCAAGGCAACGAGGAGGCAGACAGACTGGCAAAAGAAGGTGCAAAACTACCACAACCCGATACTAGTATGACATACGAAGAGTCAAAACGGCTTATTAGAGCTAGATACATGACCAAATGGGAAACCGAACATACTGGTTACACCAAAAACGATGCCTATTACCAGTTGAACAGAAAAGAGCAGGTCGTGGTCTTCAGACTTCGCACAGGCCACAATAGACTCAGGTACCACCTATTCAACAAATTGAAGATAGGTGGCACAGACGAATGCCCGTGTGGTACCGGGAAAATGACCGCTGAACATTTGCTGCAAAACTGCCCGACATACGAGGATCAGAGAGAGCAGATGTGGCCATCACCAGTGGCAACACTAGACAAGCTCTATGGCAGTGTCGACAGCCTCAGGATGACGGCTGCTTTTTTTAATTAAAATAATGGTTACTGTCTGACTGCGTACAAAGAAGAAGAAGAAGATCAGTGAAGAAGGTTATAAAGCACACCACAACTTACTTATCTACAAGAAACTTCAGTCTGTCTCCCTGGTCTTGAGAAAGGATTAATTCTTCACTGGTGTACAGATCTTTTACTAAAGAGCGTAGTTCTACCCAATTTTCTTGCAGTTCTTTTGTCTCTTTATCTAGAGCATCCCTTTAAATAAAAATGAAATAACGTTACATTACAATGTTCACACAAAAAAACAAGAGATAAAATAAAACACATACTTGAATATTAATGGCAAATGATAAACAAGTAATAAGCAATTTGCTGTTGTACCAATGTAAAAATATACTGAACTTATGTTCAATTATCATTCACTGTTAGTATTATATTAGTTAGTTGCCCATCACAAGCAATGATGGCCACATCAACAGACAGTTTTGTCTTGATGATGTAACTTGCGCTGTATTTGGATTATAATGAGTAAGAAACTGCGCTTGTTATCTACCTCACTCTCTGATCCCAAGCTACCCTGGACCAGTGGCAAGACATTAGTCAAGATGGCTGGAGGCAACTCAGGATGCAGGCACTCTGGTCCCACTTCCTGTGAGACCAGGGGTCACTACGATACTTGTGAGATTCAAAGTCCACCGTTTCTGTTCATCTATTTGAGAGACAAGTGCCTGACCTCTCAACCACAGCGACCCTGCAGAGTCTGTAGACAAGCAGGGTTGTATTCCAGTCGTGTATTTTAGCCCAAAAGGGACTAGTGAACGATTCATGCCCTCCGAAGTGTTTGCCATTTCAATACATTAAAAATGTCATATTTATTCAATATAGCTGACTCGTAGAGATTTTTGAACTAAAATCATGTACAATTATAATTCTACTAGATCAAAATAAATAGTTTAAAAAAACCACAAAACCAAGAATTTACATATGTATAAACCACAACAACAATGGCACTGCTTTATGTCGCAGAAACATTGACACTGAATAACAAGTTGAAAAAAGAGTAGTGAAGTTTTTGAGATGTGGATATATAGAAGATTGGGTTGAATTTCTTGGAAAGAGAAGAAAACAAATAAGAAGGTATGGAAAAAGTTGGGGGTGAAAAGAGAATTAATGTCCGCAATCAAGGTTAGACAGTTATTGTGTCCATATAACATACCTCCTTGTTAAAGACCATACTAGAGGGTAGGGTTTCCCTGGTGAACTCGGATGTGCTGGACCGAAAGGTGCAAATGTCACAGGTCAAGCTGTAAACAACGACACAACACATTCCGTTCTCCGAAAAACAACCTGCTACTTGCAATGTCCTTCTCAGAACGTGGTAGCGGAAAATTGGAAACGAATGAAGAAGATGAGGGTAGGGTGGAAGGCAGTCATCCATGAAGTAGACAATGTTATAAGTGGGTGGATAACATCAGGAGATGAACTGGAAAAAGCCTGTCAAGCTGCAACATTACGACAAGAGATAGAGTATACTGGAGATTCATTGCAGCCGTTCTTTGATGCGGAGATGGCACTTGAACTGAACATAAACCCACAAAGATTAATTTGAACAATCTGGTAAAAATAAAACAGGACCTACCGCTCCTCCTGACACCTAGCGCAGGACAAAGGATCCCCACATGTCTTGTCATGGAAGAAAGGTAGATCACAAGAAGCCTGCGGGAAGTTTGCTTCCTGTCAAACATAGAAGATGAAGTTTATTATGTATTATTTACTATGAAGGTAAAAATAAAAACATGCTAGATGTTTTTCTAAACTGTTTCAATAAGTGAAGAATTGACAAGCAAAAATTAATTTAATTATTTATTTAATGAAGATGCTATGCTTGAAATTGTTCTTAGAAATTAGAAACAGTTTTGCCGTGGATTTACATTAAAATTTAAAAAAAGCTGCTCTTGCTTCTATAGAAAAGCAACATATTCTGTAACTAAACTGCTGCAATGCTACATACATCTGGTAGTTCACAAATATTTTTTTTCAACAGCCAACGCCGTCTTATCACACTAAACAATTGTATCTTCCTTCCTTTTCCTATTTAAAATTTTGAAAAAATAAGTGGACTCACTAAAAAAGACTGGAAGTTCCCTGCCACTTTTCTGCAGCTTGCACATGTCCAGATCTCCAACTTTAACTGAATTAAAAAATACATAAACAAGAAAAAATACAAAGGTGTATATATTTTATTTTCATTTTTAATTTGATTTCTTTCTTTCAATACTACTATAAACTTAATGCTGCTTAAGTGCAAACTATAATTTCCAATTTGTCATTGTTTGACATCCTCTTTTCAGTTATATTTCACCCAAACTTCAGTAGCTCTTAACTGCTACAACACTCCATCTATATCATACTTATTTGTAGTATGTCAATAAAACTATCATTCAGTGGCGACTGCTCTTTTAAAAAATCAACAACTTGGGCACTTCTGACACAAAAAACGTCCATTTGCATTTACATCAATACGAACTAGAACAATACCTGTTTGAAGCTGGATTTAACATTCAATTATCTCCATTTATTCAATAATAATAATGGTTATTGTATATCAAAATACACGACATGACGTGGTTTTTATTTTAAATGGCGATCTGTCCATTAATTTACTCAAATGAAACAAAACATTAACAAAGTGAACCGCATTCACTTTGACAGATTTGTTTATATTTAAATTACAACACTTTTTATATACACATATATTTTAAGCTCCTTTATTGCACAATTAAATTCATTTTCACTCTGATAATACTGATACACATATAAATAGCATCTAATATTTAGTTTGGTTTTCTTTTAAGGACAAAATGTTGCACAGTAGCACTACCAAAGAAAGGATTTATTAAACTACAAAATACAGTGCTGCTTACTGAGCTGAAAGACTGGGTATTTGCCAAGCTGCTTATCACAGTATTGCCAGGCAACTGCAAATCTGAAGGGAAATAGAAATGCATTATTTAAAATGAATATACAACATATGTTGTTAACTCTTCTCTACATCATAAGACAAAGATTTATAAATCCAGCACTGTCTTTTATTTATTGAAAACATTGATAGTTAAAAAGTACATGGCAATGTGCTAGATATGTTCTCAATGTCAAATATGGTCCAAATATCATTGTAATTATTTAAAGAGACATCAATATTGTCCATTAATACAAAAAAACAATATTAAAATTAATTTAACAACATTTAGTTATTTTAATGCATGCATTGATAAGAACAAGTCTGGTGAACAAATTCATACTGCTACCAACCTAAAAGTTCTAAGCCCTCGTCACCATCCTGAGAAGTGATTCGAGGACTGTTGCAGTACATACATCTGTCTAAGTAAGGGTTGGGCCCCCTGCTAATGGCATGAGCAGGGATATCCAAGTCTACTGGAGCATCCATTAATTCTGTGATTCTCTGCAAACGCAATACAACTTCTTAGCCAAAATATTCAGTTTTATGATTTATAACTTTTTATCACTTATAAATTACAGCTCTACGTGAATGCAATTCTTTATGATCAAAACAGTTGAATTTACTAACACTAAAACTAGCAACTTGCTAGTAGCAAGGATTAACATATTTAATTTCACATCAACTTACAAACCAACCTGATTTTCTGTCAAATACTTTCAAATGCTATTACATGCTAGTCTTGTTTAATTTTAATAATTTCTACGTTTAAACATGGATGCTTAGATCTTTGGAAGCAACAAAGATGTTTTACGGAAGAGTGCTGTGTATCCCATGGACTGCAAAGAAGATTAAGGATACAGTACTCAAGGAGGCACAAAGACACTCTTACTGCAAGGATCAGAACAATAGGCATCCTTCTTTAAGCATGTATTTTTTGTACGACAAGAGGGGGCTTGGAGCACATCATGATAACAGGAAAGAGCGACAGAGGAAGTCCGAAAGAGAAGGTGCGGGACAGCCTGAGAGAATGGCATGGGTGACAAACAACAGAGTTAGTAAATGACAAAAGAGATAGAAATGGATGGAGATCCATGATCACCAATGCCAAACCAGCAGGGCACCTGATGATGATGTTTAAATATTACAAATATAATTGTAGGCGTTCTACACTAAAATCCAAAATCAACTAGACGTAAGCAATATAAATTACTAATATAATGCATTACATTGTTACATTACACTACAGCTAAGATATGAGTATAACGCATCATTTGAACATTTTCATTGACAGATGTTCAAACAAACACTTCCGCTAGAGTTGATTCTCAACACTTCTTTGTATCAAAACAAAAGCAAGAAACAAGACTAAATGTTGAAGATGACACGAGATGAGCTTTAAAATGAAAAAACATACAATAGAAAAATGTTAAAGATGGTTTTTCTAGATGTAGTCTATGTACAATCATCACATACAATTATAAGTAACTTTTACTTAGTAAACTATAGTCTAGACACTATTAAGTATAAGACCAATTTTAATGTGTTTTCTTCTTTACCCTAACAAAATTCCCTTTTATGTAAATGGGGGGTGGGTTGTGGTGTGTGTAGTATGTATGCAAAGTTACATGGATAATATAAATGGAGATTGCAAGTCAAAACAGTTAGGGAAACACTTCACTGTTCTAGTGTGACAAATTATGGCCACATCTGAGTTTTTAAACTTAAGTCTAAGTTATTGCTTTGTCCTTTTTCTAAACAAGAAACATTTGTTTGTTGTCAAACGCAACACACTGATAATTTATCACCGGCAATAGTGCAATAGAATGCAATGAAGAGAGCACTTAAAGCTTCATTTATTATATTGTAACTCAAGTAACTGCTTAAATTCTTTACTTTAGAATTACCAACACAACTACTGCCATGTCTAAATTGCCCTAAACCATGAAAACACATGTCGATCTCAAAACAATTTTTATAGACTAAGACTACTCTACGCACGAGTTTTGAGTGACTGTATTTATAAATCCTAAATTCCTCTACATGATATGATCTACAGAACTATATATATGTGTATAATTAAATAGCTTTATACATAGGAATTCCAGACTGAAACAATACTACTAATAATAGCAATGGAAAGTCTTATTACAATAATGTAGTTGTTACTCTCACTAGACACGATTCGGAAGACTGCAGCGATTTGCTGTTCTAAAACATTGATTATGATTGATCTCACCTACACATTTTGATCTTCAAGTGTACACACTACTTGACACGTACCTCAGCATCATCAGACGTTGGCTTTAATGTATGTCTGAACTCCGTTGCAACATCACTAACGTTCATTTTTAGACCAATTCCAAATGGCTGGAATGGTTTCGGAGCTGCACCGTCGCTAGAAGAAGCAGTGGTGGTTGCTGCAATTGTAGATACATTCTTGGAGTGAGAATACAAGTTTCTGCGTCCTTTCGATCGTTTACCTTCCTTTCCACTCATGCTTGAAATAAATGTCTATGAGCAACTATTACAGTGCATCACTAAAACAATAAAACAAGGTATCCAGGAGGGAGGGATAAAAATTCACGATTAAAATAGCCGATCCTTTCAGTACCAAAATGGCGGAACAGTAAAGTATTTTTTTCCCGGCATGCACTCGGGATAGGGTTGGTAGGCAGGAGAGGCAAAATTACTCTAAAATATCAAAAAAGCCTCCATTAATATTATGGTTAATGTTTCTTATTCTTTGAAAAGCGAAATTCATTCATCGGGTTCAAATTCATTTTCATCTTGTGCATTGCCGATTGGCGTATGCGATCATGGATCTCCACAACTTCCTGTCCCAGTTGTTGTTTATCAATACTTCTGTTGACTCTTTTTTTCCATGTCCTGCTGTCAATCTGCCTGTGGACCATGTATCATCTCTAGCTCTCTTTATTAACCTGCCTCTTTTTCCAGAAATGTTACCGCTGGTGTAACGTTGTACAACAATCCTCTCTTAACCATCGTATACCCCAAAACACGGAGACTGCTTCATTCTGATGTACGTAATATTCTTTCTTTGTGCATTCGCTTCATTCTCTTTAGTGTTTTTATGTAGGATTGGATTCGTAACATTCTTTTTAAAACCCTATCTGCACTGCATCTCCCATTGTTATTATTATTATAGTGTCCAAATGGTTATTGACTTGTTTTAATAGGACCTAACTTACTGAAAATTGCATTCAGGAAAATGCGATACTTAGAATTAAGAGAAATAAATCGAAACTACGGCGGTACTGAAGGTCAAAAGTCGATTTTAAAAAACATCGATATGGACTATGGCTTAGTTACCGCTCAACACTTACTGCGGAAAGAAGGAATACTCACTTTGCTTACAACATCACATCATACTTCAATGAGCAAGAACAACCTGTTTGGTTTGAACCGCAAAGAAACATATTGCATCACTGAAACACTAGCATCGGCAAAAATGGAGCACGCATGCTTCTAAGTACTGAATAATATACATACGTCCTGATAAAGTCCAAAGAAAGAACTGCGGTCCGGGGTGGAAAATGACGTGAACCCGCCAGTAGAATACATAGAGGCAAACCTTTAAACAAAAAAAACAACAACAAAAATCTGTTTCCGCACACCGATAGAAACAAATCAAACCCACTTAATGGTCACAAAGTCTTCGCCAAAGACAAAGTAAAACATCTAACGAATTATATCAACATTGAGAATCTCAAGCTAAAACTTTCAAACTTTAAGTCGTATTGTACTTGTAGCCGTCGTCAAACCCATTCACATTGTTATGAATCGTTCGGTGTTATCGCTTGTTCTTTGTCCACGACGAAGGTCTTGTGGCTGTAACGTGAGTCTCTTATTTTCTGTTTGGTTAAGTAACTGAGCCATATCTATTTCTCTTTTTTTATACTAAGACATTTTGAGGATTAGTCTGTCTTCATACCCAGCGCATTAGCTGAGAGATGAATAGTTGAATGTACTCTATATTTTGAGGTTAGCTGCCAATAAGCAGCCGTGCATCAGCATGGCATGTAAGCCAAAAGCACGAAGCCTTTTCATCATGCAAAGACATGCCAATCGTATGTTTGTCCTACACGCCAGTTAGTTGCCTATCGCAAGCGAAAATACGACAGCGTCGTGCATGTTTATTCAGATGTGACTGCATATGACTGTTCAGTCCGATCTGAGCGTGAAAAACTCTACCGCACGTATGGTACATGTGAACAGCATTTGTCAGTCTTGCATTCTTAACTTTCGTGCAGCTCGCTTTCCCTGCGCCTCCGTGATGTCCTCTGCTCATCGGTGCAAGCATCATGTGTGTGCCAGGCTGAGCGGTTCGGACCAAGCAGCTCCCAGTCAGCAACATCAATGAAGAAACTTTTCAAAGAAACTTTTAGAGTGTCTTTGTATCGCTTCTTTATGCGCCTCAGAGAGTGAACAGCTGCCCATACGTCCGGTATATGATATGTATGCCAGTGTCAGTCACGTGTTGCATCAGAAAGCATGACTGCAAATACCATGCTAAAAAGTGTTGGGACCAGCACACCGCCCTATTTGATGCCCTTTATGACTGTGTATGCTGCAGAGAGCTCACCATCATCCAGTACGCGGGCTGACATGCCATCATGAAACTGGCGGACAACTGATGAATTTTTGGGGACACCCGAATTTCGCCATTATTTTCCAGAGTCCGTTCCTGTTGACGGTGTCAAAGGTCATGCTCAGGTCAACAAAAGTCGTGTACAGGTCACGCTGCTGTTCCTGACATTTCTCTTGGATTTGACGAGTTGCAAAAATCATGTCAACCATCCCACGACCATCTTGGAAACCACATTGACTTTCTGGGAGTAGCTTCTGCTCGAGATGCGTTGTTAATCGGTTGAGCTAAACAAATGTTTACAGCGATCGACGGAAGGAAGATCCCTAATGTGGCTCTCAAAAGATTGACGATTGCCTACCCGTGTACTTGTATACGTGGACAGTGGTGGCATCTTTCAGTTCCTGTGGCATATGAACTGTATCCCAAATTGAGCAAAAGAGGCATGTTAGCTTGTGTAGCCGCACAGGGCCTTCTGCCTTGTAGAGCTCAGCATAAATAGCATCTGACTCGGGGGCTTTGCCACTGGACATTACACTGATTGCTTTCTCAACCTCATCTGTGCCGGGAGGGGGTTACCCAGCCTGTCATTGCCTTCAACTTAAGGTATGCGTGTTTTGGCCAATTCACGGATAGTGGATGGACAGTTTAGGATAGCACTGAAGTGCTCTGGCCATCGCTCCAGAATGTCGACTTTGTCGGTCATTCATGCCGTGCCATCAGCATTAAGGACAGGAGATGAATGATTGGACATGGGACCATAGACCGTCTTCGTCGCATTGTAAAACTGCTTTGAGTCATTTGTGTCTGCGTTCCGCTGGATTTCATCTGCTTTTTTGTAAAGGCCAGGCATCCTGCATAGTCCTGAACTGGTTCTGGACAATCCTGCGAATATTGGTGAACGTGAACTACCCACCAGATTGCAGCTATATACCAATATATACGGAAAGACAATCTGACGAACCTAATAGACGACGAACTACAAACTACGATTTTTGTAATATCGAATCTTAGAGGTAGTATGGGCCAGATGGTAGTAGACGACATGAATAGCATTCACAATCAGTCCAGGTTGCAGCGACATTGTAAATTAAAATAAAGTGTATAAAAAACAAACAGATATTGATTGATAGATACCGCGTTGTAACTGAAGCAAGAATAGAACCTACTTTTAGGGGCTTTAATCGTGGATGACGGACGATACACAAATGAATTAACACATCACAGAAGAAGAGATTAATACATAAATTAGCACATCACAGAAGAAGAGATTAATACATAAATTAGCACATCACAGAATAAGAGATTAATACACGAATTAGCACTTCACAGAAGAAGAGATTAATGCATGAATTGGCACATCACAAAAAAAGAGATTATTCCATCAAATCTGCCGAAGACGGATCTGTCGGACCAACAGGTGCAAATATCGCAGTCAATCTGTAAACTAGAGACACAACGCATTCTGTTCTCCGGACTTCATCCTTCTACTCGCAAAGCCTTGTTCGTGGCTTGGTAGCTGAAGATTGAAAACGAACGCAGAAGAATAAGAAGAATACATCAACAAGATATATAAACACATGGAACATGTAAAAAACTACTTAGCGAGACTCAGCGTGCAGACTGGTCCGCCGTTGAGCATAAGTGGACAGGTTAGCCGTAGAGCACAAGTGGACAGTTCAGCCGTTGAGTACAACTGAACAGGTCGGCCGTGGAACGCAAGGGGCCATGTTGGCCGTTAAGCGCAAGGCGACAGGTCGGCCGTTAAGCGCAAGTGGACAGGTCGGCCTTTGAGCGCAAGGAGACAGGTTAGCTGATTAGCGCAAGGTGTCCCGAAATGAAAAAATAAAAATTGGAGGGGTGTCATGGATCTTGATGGTAAGATACTTCTCTACATCCGAGTGGGGAGGAAGACTCACTTCTGGTCAGGCAAAATATACTGATCAGAGATGTTAGTCAGGGTCAGGCAAAACATACTCGCCAAGACCCTCACCTCGGCTGCCTAGTAGCCCTTCCTGTGAACGGACTGTTTTTATGGCAGCCTGACTAACGAGGTGGGAGATCGTAGTGATCTCCGTAGAAGTGAGTGATACGCAGATGAAGCCAAACACAGCACAACTGCCTGGAGGACCCCGGTCCATTTTCATCAGCACGCTCGGGATGTGAGGAAAGCTACTGCAACCCGCCATTAACGTCCTTTTCAGGGCGCGCAAAAGAGTAACCAACTCATCGTGGGCATTCGCAAACAACAACTACATCGGAGTTCATACTATCAATAAAGTCAAAAAGGTTGCGGGCGGGGGAGGAGGATGAGGGCGTGTATTGGGACCAGGATTCAAAGGGGAACGGTCAAGTTGTGTTCACATACAAACGCATTATTGTACAGGTCATCATTATAATACGACAAGATAGTCAACATCATCATTGTTTGTGCACTAAACGAGGGGGGTAGAGCAAATGTCGACTTACTCAGAAAATGTGCAGTAATCATTTGGGCGGGAAATGTGCAGGTATCAGTTGGGCAGGAAATGTGCAGGTATCAGTTGGGCAGGAAATGTGCAGGTGTCAGTTGGGCAGGAAATGTGCAGGTATCAGTTGGGCAGGAAATGCACGAACTCAGGAGAAGGTTTACAAAGAAGTAATAAGCTCGCACTTGTTCTGCTTTTTCTTCGTCTTCTTGTGCGTTCGTTCTCAAACTCCTGCTACCAAGCCATGAACAGGGATTTGCAAGTAGTAGGAATGTAGTCAGGAGAACGGAATGCGCTGTGTCACTAGTTTACACCTTTAGTGCGATATTTACACCTTTCGGTCCGACACATCCGTGTTCGGCAGGGACTTGGAGTTCTGCTCAGCAGAATGGTCATCAGCTGCTAATACACACTTGCAGTCATTGGACAAGGTACAAACCAAGCCACATGGCTCATTATAGGAGTCATGAAAACTACGTTGAAATCAGAGATGCAGAAAGCTACTGGATTATAATCCCATAAAAGCGACACAGAAAGCAAATACAGGTGGATAAGTATAGCAGGAGGGCAAACGCATTATGTGAAGGCCCGAATAGAAGATCTGCCATTAGGCCGTTCAAAACTTGACAGCTTTGTCTGAAACAGACTTACATGACAGCACCAAGCATACCTAGTAACGGGAAAAACACTGCTAGTCCACTGCTATACCTAATACTACGGGAACAGGACAACGAAACCATACAGATCAGAACATCAATCGCTGGCCTCAAAAGCGAACTGTTACACTGAGTATAATTTAAGAAAATTACATAAAACTATCTTGAATACATGACTACACCAATGGATAAGCAATAATCTTGAATACATGCCTACACAGATACATCAGCAATAATCTCGGATAACTTTGGCATCAACATAAATGGCAGGCTGTTAAACCACCTTTGCTTTTCAGATGATCTAGTACGCATCACGGAGGCAGACTATGCACTATCTGTATTGCAAACTCTCAAGGGTGGCAAACTTCGGCAATCACTGTGGCGTACCGGGCACTGAAAAGGCAGATATGCTTGCAAAAAGATAAAGAAATTATAAACAAGATGACATTCAAATGCCATATTTGTCTACTCTGTTGCAGTCTGCTATATAGGATCACGGCGTGGAGGTGAAGAAAGGTCTTGGCAGCTCTTGGTCTCTGCCTGACGCTAGCGTTAGATCGCTGATCGCCACAGCTCATGAGCTGCTCAGCATCTTTATCACTCAAATTACATGTTTTGAGAAATGAAGAATTTTCTATACTGTCAGAAGAGAGCAGATCCAACACAGCGATAACTCTTACACCCTCGATCGACAGTGACAGATCACCATCCTTTGCTGCAGGGCAGTATACAACAAACTAAACAAACGTATGTACACCATTCGACTGTCTGTTTCACCACTATATGGACTAAACAGACAAGCTGTTGAGCATGTATTACATGACTTTGTCCTGTATGGTCAGTTAAGGAAGAAACAATTGTCCAACGATTCAATACAAAACTCAAAAACTTTTGGAGCCAAAGAGGAGCTTCGAACAACGGGCGAATTCATCACGGGTACTCGTCTGACGGTGTGAACACAAATATTGCGATCTACCGAAGAAGAAGAAGAAGAAGTAGAAGAAGAAGAAGAAGAAGAAGAAGAAGAAGAAGAAGAAGAAGAAGAAGAAGAAGAAGAAGAAGAAGAAGAAGCATTCTCAGAGCTGCATGAAAAGATAGAAGACGATTGTCGTGACGAAATTATCCATCTTGAAGATTTCGATGCTAGTGTGGATAATAATTATTCTATATAAAGATGTTTGGGGACGGTGTGGCCTAGTGGTTAAGTGACACGGCTCACATCCCAAAGATGGTGGGTTCGATCCCCATCACAGCACCGGCCGTTACCAAGGGGAAGTAAACCCTTAAAAATGCAGAAGGAAGCAAACCCTTACATAAAATGCATGCTGAAGTCGGATGCATTGGGCAGACAGGCGCAAAATAAAAACCACAGTGCAACGCACACCGCCTTGGGAAATGGAGAAATAAGGCGAACGCAAAAAAAAAAAAATGTTTTTTTAAATATAAAGATGTTCTGAATGATAATGGTAGGAAACTCACGAGGTTCTGCAGTGATGAAGCCTGGTCATTACAAAAACAAAGTTCTTTCACAAGTGCTTACACACACGTAATGTGAATCGACAAGAAATGAGAAAGCCAAAATTGATTATGCTGTTGTACTAAACATTTAAGTATGCTGTCAGAACCTGGAAAAAAAAAACCAGAAATCGGAAGTGACCACTATCTCGCGACAATAAAGGGAACAATCAAAATAGTATTCCCAACAAAGCAACATTCAAAATCAAGTAAGAAACCGGAGCAGCGCATGAACTGCAGTGGTCAGCGACCCATAGCTGACTGCTAGCGTCAGGGCCAGCGAGCCTGAGCTGCCAAGACGCTTCTACATCTCCACGCAGTGATCCTGGATAACAGGCTGCAGCAGGACAGACTGGCTAAGGAGAAGGGATCGAATCAAAGAGGAGGAAATAGAAGATGCCTACCAGGCACAGAAACACACAGTAGCGGTTTGGGTGGACCTGGAAAAGGCATTTGACAAAGTCTGGAAAGACGGACTTAGAGTGAAGCTAAGAAGAAGTGAAGTTTGTTAGAGAATGTACAAGTGGATCAACCACTACCTTAAAAAAAGAACGGCCAGAGTCCAAGTACAAGGGCAGATGAGCAAAAAGGTGACACTCGAGCAGGGAGTACCCCAAGGGGGAGTACTGTCACCCACACTCTTCCTGGTGTATATAAACGACATTACAGAGAATTTACCAAGAAGAGTCCATAGCTCAATGTTTGCAGACGATCTGGCTATGTGGACCTCTGAAAAGAATCTCACCATAGCAAGAAATCGGATGCAGCAGGCCCTAACATCGCTGGAAGAGTGGGCGAACTCATGGCTGGTCAAAATAAACGAGGAGAAAACCACATGTACAATATTATCGCTTTCAATCAAACCCCAAAACACCAAATTAAGTCTAAATGGCAAATTCCTGCAGCCAAACGACAACCCAAACTATTTGGGAGTCACATTTGATCGGCGCATGACATGGAAAAGTCAGATCGAGAGAAACCAAATGAGAGCCAGAGAAAGAATGGCAATCATGAGGAAACTTGCTGGCACAAGCTGGGGAGCAGACGAAAGCATACTAAAGAAACTGTACACTGGAAGAGTGAGACCAGTTCTCGAGTATGACATTGCGGCATGGACAACAGCAGCAAAGGCGAACTTCGATAAAGTTAGCAAACTTCAAAACCAAGCCATGAGAGTTATAACAGGAGGCATGAAGTCAACGCCAATTGTAGAACTTGAAAAGATTACAAAACTGCAATCCATGACCGATAGAAGAGACTGCAGAGCCCAGCTCCAGTCAGAGAAACTCCGAAGACTGACTGACCATCCAATGCACCAGAGACTAAACAATTTGGGAAATGGGAAACTAAAGCGGAGAAACATTGCAGAAATAGCCAAAGCAAAGATGCACACAGATCCCATAAACGCAATAACAACACCAAAGCCCATGACTACTGTACGAAAACCTACCTGGAGGCAGGATATATTTCCAGAGGTGGTAGAAAATATACCAGGTATTGGAAACAAAAACTGCCAGACTGAAAAAGAAAGGAGAGATACTACCCTAAGCTTTATATCGAAAAACTACCCAAGCATGGACTGGACCCATGCATACACCGACGGTTCTGTAACAAACACTACACAGAACGGAGGGGCAGGAGCATTCCTGAACCTACCAAATGGCAGAAAAATAACACTGTCATTCGCTTCTGGTAAGTACACAAGCAATTTCAGAGCGGAGACAGAGGCAATGAGGGCGGCAGTGGAAGAAATGGTGACACATAAAGAAAATGAAAGCCATACAGTCCTGCTTACAGATGCTCTGGCCGTAGTCACAGCGCTAAAAAGCCAGAAAAACACTGAGCTTAATGACTTAAGAGCAGTACTCTGTCAACTATGCCAGCAGTCCGCACCAAAAAGGGTAGTGGTACAGTGGGTCCCATCACACTGCAACATCCAAGGCAACGAGGAGGCAGACAGACTGGCAAAAGAAGGTGCAAGACTACCACAAACAGATACTAGTATGACGTACGAAGAGTCAAAACGGCTTATTAGAGCTAGATACATGACCAAATGGGAAACTGAACATACCAGCTACACCAAAAACGATGTCTATTACCAGTTGAACAGAAGTGAGCAGGTCGTTGTCTTCAGACTTCGCACTGGCCACAATAGACTGAGGTACCACCTATTCAACAAATTGAAGATAGGTGGCACCGACGAATGCCCGTGTGGTACCGGGAAAATGACCGCTGAGCATCTGCTGCAGAACTGCCCGACATACGATGATCAGAGAGAGCAGATGTGGCCATCACCAGTGGCAACACAAGACAAGCTCTATGGCAGGGTCGACAACCTCAGGATGACCGCCGCGTTTTTCGAAAAAATAATGGTTACTGTCTGACTGCGTACGATGAAGAAGAAGAAGAAGAATCGAAGAGGGAATGCTAACCTGGTACTAAAAAATGATTGCTGAAGTCGGATGTGTTGGACCGAAAGGTGCAAATATCACAGTCAAGCTGTAAACTATGACACAGCGCATTCCGTTCTCTGGACCACATTCTGCTACTTAAGCCCTTTCAGGGTTTTGTAGCGGGAGGTTGAAAACGAAATAAGCCAAGCCAAGCCAAGTAAGAAACCAAACAGTAGAGAAGAGAACCAAAAATTAAGGCCCACACACTAAGAGAACAAAAATACTATTTATCAGGGGTTTATAGCGATAACAGTGGACAATAAAAAGGGACCACAATTAAGCTATTAGCTGTTTGGTTAACATTGAAGACCATGCTCAGGACAGCTACAGCAGAAGCGTGTAGTAAAGTCGAAGTCAAGAAGAACATAAAAAAAGACAGTGGACAAAAGAAGTCAACGGGATAGCAAATAAAAAGAAAGGTGCTTGGAAATGCTTGAAAACCAAGAATACAGCATGAAAAGTAGAGAATACAACGAATATGTAACAGAACGGACGACAAGAACACAGTACTAACAGTAAAATAGAAATCATGTGAGAGCTTTGGAGTTCAGTTCAGCTCAAGTGCCATCTTCACAGAGAAAGTCGACTGCAATGTATCTTCAAAGTCCTCTGTCTCTAACCTTGATGGTACAGTCTGCCAGACTTTTCTCTGTTCATCTCTCGATGTTATTCTCTCAATTATATATTGTTGTTCCAGTCTTAGCCAAATCCAAAAGAAACTTAATAGGGTCAAATTCAGACTGATTATCAACATGAAGAAAACCAAGTTCCTTAAATTCAAACAACGTCAACTAAAACACAATCGTGCTAGAGGGAGAGCAGCTGGAAGAAGTGGATACCTGTACCTATTTGTGCAGCACAATTGTCACATCAGGAGGTATAGATGCTTATGAATTGGAAAGTCAAGAGGGACATTCCTGATACTAAAGAACATACAGGGGTCCAGCTAGATTCTCACCAAAGTTTGAATATTCAACGCCAGTGGCAAGTCGGTGCTGCTATATGGAGCGGAGACATGGAGAACGACCAAGGTCATGCAACAAAGACTCTAGTCCTTCGTTAACAGATGTCTACGAAGGATAATGGGCATCCAGTGGTATGACAACAAATTAAGCGAAAAAATGGGATATACGCTACGGAAGGCACCGTCCAACATAGCCAGACATGCTCTTACGTGGAATTCTCATTGGAAGAGAGACACAGGAAGACCCAACAAATACTTAGAGAAGAGAATGGGAGAAGAAACTAAGATTAAATGATTACACCCGGAGAGAAAGAGCACCCAGGACTGTGCATGCTGACGGGATGGTATCAATAGCATACCACCGAGGCGACGGGCTTTGATTGATTGATGGATTGATTGATATATCACCCACTTCTATAGGCCGATCACATTACCTATACAACGTGATGACCGACATGGTGATATAATCTCACCAAAGCTCTTTAGAGCAGCCCTTGTGGAGATCTTTAAAATCATGGACTGCGAGGATAGAGGCATAAACCTAGACGGCGAAATTCTTACTCATTTGAGGTTCGCTGATGACATAGTCATCAACAGCCACGACGCCAAAGAAGCGGAGAAAAGCCTGAACGAGCTCATCAGAGCAAGCGTTGCAGTTGGCCTTGAAGATTGTCTCGTCGAAAACGTAAATTCGCAAATCTACTTGTGCAAAGAGATCACGAACTCCCATTTAATAAATCGGGAGATCTCACGAAGGATAACAACGGGCTGGGTCAGTTTCAACAGTGTTAAACACATACTGCAACAGATGCGAAATGACAACGCTTGAGTTCACACCTTCAATAGTGTAGTTATGCCAGCCATGGTAAATGGTTGCGGGGTGTGGAACCTACGGAAAGCTGATGCAGATAGACTACGCGTTGCCCAACGAGCGATAGAGCGAAGAACACTGAAGATCTTTATTCGAGACCAAATCTGCAACGCAGAGATCAGACGTCGAACTGCCTTATCTGGCATTATAGATGTCGAGCTGTTACTAAAATACAGATGGGCCGGTCATGTGATGCACATGCCGGATAACAGATGGACACGTGGAGTGGCTTTTTTTTTTTTTTTTTTTTTTTTTTTTTTTTTTTTTTTTGCTTTGATGTTTGCCGCACTGGTTTCTACTGGCGGAGGCGCGCCATTTTCCACCCCAGACCGTAGTCCATTGGGCGATATCAGGACGCATAAACCAGTGCTTGGATGCATGTGTACGTCTGTATGTACCTAAGCTAGGTTTGTGCGCCCTCAGAAGCTAGCCCAACCAAAGTGCAATGGAAGGGCCTCACCACGAGGGCGTGTGTGAAAGTTGTGCAAGAGTGTGACTGTAGGACAGAGTCAAATGAAAAAGAGTGAGGTAAGAAGAGAGAGAAGGGGAAGAGTGACCTACTTATCAGTGTGATGACCTACTTATGTATCAACTGCAACTGTTGGGTACCCCATCCCAAAAGAAACTTCGTTATAATTGTCATAACTGTGTTACCAAGCAGCTCGTACTCAATAATTGTGACAACTGGCAGGCATTTATTTGAACAAAAAAAACATCATAGGCAAGAACTGGCACGTTTTGTTCCAAAGGTCGTCAGTCAGACCATCTGCAGGGAGGTAAAAAGCCTTGCCTTTCATAACATTTTCGTCAAAGTACTACTATTACTAATTAGTAATAGTAGTACTTTGATGAAAATTTCATGAAATAGTATTACTACTATATCAAATACAAAAATAATCAAATGTACTCTGTACAGACAGTCCTTGGAACATACTTACCAATAAAGTTGTTTATTCGTACTTGATGTCCTCAAGAGCGAAATCAGCTAACATCGCTGTCCCATACTTCGCGGGCGACCAAGACTGAGGTGGATAGATGGCATAATGAAGGCCATGGGATCAACATGGTACACCAAGGCAAAAGAGCGAAATGAGTTTACTCAACATTTGGCTACCTGGCATCAGACATACGTGCCAGGTTAAATACCAAGAATTTCAGATATGAGCTGATCAATTCTTCATTTTAACACATTTACAGTTTTCTAAGAAATAAAAAAAAATTATAAGTGCTAAATACGAATTTCTGAAGCTTTAAATGGCAAGTTTATAAAAGCGGTAAAATGTTTTATATATTTTATAGTTTATGTCAAGAAAACAAACGTTTTTATTGCTTTTGCAGAAGCAAAATCCGGAATTATTTGGGTGTCCTCCAATTTTTCTGCAATCGTTCTTTCTATAGATATTTTAGCTAAATAAACCAAACGATTCTGAGATATGGTAGAACAAAGCTATGTTTTTAAGAGTTTGAACTTCGAAAAGCTTGACTCAGTACTCGCAAATCTTATCGGGAGTGTTAGCAAAATTCGCGTTCCCAACGTAAACATTTGAGAAAAGAGCATGCCAGCCCAATCAACATATAGTCTAATATAACTTTAGGGCTTGATTGTAATCAAGCGTATAACTCATCACACAGTTCTGTTACGTTAATATATGCTGCATCTTTGTTTTACGATGTTAAATTGCTAATTGAAGGTCCATACATTCTTTTAAACATATTTTGTATATCACATTTCTCTAGTTTTTTAATGTTGTACAAAAATCAAAATGTCACTGTCAGATGACAGCTGCACAAATCGATCATTAATTGATTGAATTGCTCTATGTAATTTCTGGTTTAAAAAGTGACCCCTAATTTTATTTATGGATCAAAGAATTAAATCGTCTAGAACTTCACAGACGAATTGTTTCTTTTACTGTGAAGGTCTTATCTGTATTTTCTGAAGGAAACTGCATTCACTGATGCATTCCAAGAATTCTCCACTCTCTAACTAAAAAAATAATTCCTAATATATAATCTAGATCTGTCTTTAAATAGTTTGTAGCTGTGCCCTCTTGTTCTTGTAGCCGCTGTGCTTTGAATAACTTGGTATAGTCTAATTTATCCTTTCCGTTTATTAATTTATTCACCTGTATAAAGTCTCCTCGAATTCTTCTCTGTTCAAGACATTGAAGACCAGTTTTTTTTAGTCTTTCCTCATAATCATAATTCTGAAACCCCGCAATCATTTTTGTAGCTCTTCTTTGTAGTTCTTCTTTGTACCCTTTCCAGCATGTTTATATCCACTCTATTATATGGACTCCACCACACCTGAACACAGTACTCTAATTTAGGTCTCACTAATGATTTATATAACTTGATTATTATTTCCTTGCTCTTATGTGAAATGTTTCTTTTTATCATGCCCAACTTGGCATTAGTCTTTTCCACTGCCACCTGAACTTGCTCCAGCACCTTTCCTGTTTAATCTATTATAACTCCCGTCCTTGTGCTTTTTTATTGCCCTTAACTAAATTAACGTCTTTATACTAGTTTAGAAGACTCTGCAGAGTCTGCATACAACAAGTTTCATTTACATCACCTTGCTCTAAAAGCTATGCACATCCAATTTATTTTTAAATGCATTAAATGCCCTTGCCTTCACTACCTCCCGTGGAAATGCATTCCAAGCCTTCACCACTCTCTATCTAAAAAAAAGTATTTCCTAATATCTAATCTGGACCTCTCTTTAGTTAATTTGTAGTTATGCCCTCTTGTTCTTGTGGGTAGCTGTATTTTTTTTTTAAACTTGTTATAGTCCAATTTATCGATTCCTCTGATCATCTTATAAACCTGTATTAAATCACCACGAATTCTTCTCTCTTCGAGACACTGTAGGCCGGTTCTTCTGAGTCTTTCCTCATAACTGTAATTCTGGAATATCAGCTTTGTCGCTCTTTTTTGTATTCTTTCCAGCATGTTAATATTACTTCTATGATACAGACTACACACCCGTACAGAGTACTACAATCTAGGTCTAACTAATGATATATACAGTTTGACTATCACTTCCTTGCTCCTATGTTTAATATTTCTTTTTATCATACCTAACATTGCATTTGCCTTTTTCACTGGTACCTGAACTCGCTCACTCACCTTACCAGTATGCTCTGTTTATAACCCCTAGGTCCTAATATTATTCTCTCCTATCCTGTAATTATATTCATTATTGGTTCTTCCCATGTGGAGGACTGTACATTTTTCTTCATTAAACTCCATTTGCCAGCTCTCAGACTATTGTTGAATCGTTTCTAAAGCCGATCTCAATAGATCCACCTCTTCCGGGGAAGAAACCCTGCCGCATAATTGTATGTCATCCGCGAACTTTGCAATCATGGATCTGTTATCAATGTCCAATTCACTGATATATATTAAGAACAAAGTTGGTCCCAATACCGATTGGTGGGGCATGCCACTTATTACATCACACCAGTCAGAGTACTGCCTAATTTTTATAACTCTCTGCCTTCTGCCCGTCAACCAACTTTCTATCCAACTGGCAACTTCACCACCTATTCCATGTGATTGCAACTTTCGAAACAATCGTTGACGAGGTGCTCGATCAAAGGTCTTTGGAAAATCCAGATAGATAGCATCCACCGGCTCTCGGCCATCTAAGATTCTGGTAACCTTCTCCGTGAATTCTAATAGATTGGTTACACGATCTTCCTTTAGTAAACCAATGCTGACGTTTTTTTTTGGATTAAATTAATTCCATTCGCTTCTGCACGTGAATGAGTTCCATGAGGTCCAGTTAGTGAAACGTCCTCAGCAAATGGAGAGAGAATATTGAAAATTTCAAATGTGTGTTTTAGAATTACTTTCACAGCATTAATTCTACTTTCCCGATAGTTAGACCTGCAGCCTCTTTGACATGAATATTGAAATTTTAAAAAAACAACCTTACTGCTTTCAATCAACAGTTTGGGACATCATTAAATATCAAATTTAATCGATTTCGCTCTTTAATTCTTACATGAATTCCTTTATGTATCCTTATCCCCTCATATCGTCTAGATTCTAGACAAATATCTGAATTTGAAAGTTCTTGTAGTATATTTTCTACCATGATTGATCAAGTAGATTTTCCATGCTCTGCTAATCCAATTAAATGTTAATTGATAGAAACGTGTGAAGGTGTATTAGTAGTGGCTTCATTTTCTGTAACAAATCTAGCTGTCGTTGTCATCTGTTATGTATGAATGACGTCTGGTGTGCTATCTAGAATATAGAGTAATATTTTGCATTTGTCAAATCATTTATCACTTTATGTTTTCCATTCTTAATCAACAGTTTAATAATCGCATTCTGAATTTTTTTCTCTAAATACGATCATTGATGTCGTGAATTGTATCTGATTTGTATGCGTCTTATATGTAGTTTCATTATCGGATCAAATTCTGCAATAACTTCTAACAAATTATATCAAAGCTTCGAGGGGACGGCGAGGCCTAGTGGTTAAGTGGCACGGCTCACAACCGGAACGTGCTGGGTTTGATCCCCATCACAGCACCGGCCGTTACCCCGAGCAAGCAAACCCTTAGAAAAGGCAGGAGGAAGCAGACCCTTACATAAAATGCATGCTGAAGTCGGATGCACTGGTCCGACAGGCGCAAAATAAAAACCACAGTGCAACGCACGCCGCCTTGGGGATAAGAGAAATAAGGCGAACGCAAAAAAAAAAATAATTTTAAAAAAAATAAAAAAATATCAAAGCTTCTAAAGTTTCCATACTATGTGTGTATAACCAACCAGTCTACCCTCTCATGAGATTCCATGTACTCTAGTCAACTGTATTCTTCGTAATGCATCTTTCCAATGTATGGCTTCACTATTCACAAAGCGTTGATTCAGGTCCTCAATCATCATCATCGGGTTGCTCAGTCCGGAGACTGGTTGTAAGATTGTTTGAGTATGTCTCTCCATTAGACCTTAGCCTCTGCAGCTCTCTTCATTTCAGCATAGGTTCGTACTTTAATGTCCCTGCATGCCTGTCATGTCAAATTGAATTTTGGACGCCCGGGTCCTCTCTTCCCTTGAATCTCTCCCTCTAGTAGTACAGTGGTTAGCGCGCTGTCTTAGCATCTGAGTGGTCCTGGGTTCATTCCCCAGTTGAGGCGGTAATGTTTTTTTCAGACCGCAATGGCCCCCGGGACGACCCAGCCTTAAATGGGTACCGGTTCAGTCCGGGAAGTAAAAACGGCGAGGGAGAGGCGATGGCTAACGCCCTCATATAGCCGAGCCTTTGAAATGTGAGATCGCTAACACCTCACACCCCTACGGCAGTAATGCTATGGGATTTTTTACTATCTTCTGTAGAAGACTTTCGTGTCTCATATTGTGACCTTGCCAACTCAGCCGACGTTTTTGTATCATAGTCAATATGTGTCTTTGTGCGCCCACTTCAGTAAGTACATTGTCATTAGATCTTTTTTCTGTCTAACTCAATCTTTTCATTCTACGGTAGCACCACATTTCAAACGCTTCCAATCTTTTTTTCATTCTTCTTTGCTAGAGTTCACGTTTCAGCCCCCCACAATGAACTTAACCATATACGAGTGGTGATTATTCTTTTCCTCAGTTCTATCCTGATGCTCTTTGAGGTTAACAATTTCTGTTTTTCTCTGAAGCCCTTTTTTTTGCCATTGCAATTCTTGTCTTAATTTCTGTCTGATTTCGGGCATCTTCCGTTATAGTTTGGCCCAAATATGTAAACTTTTGAGCTTGTTCGATTATTACTCCATTGATTATCACTTTTATTTGTCTACGTTGCTTGGATATTACCAATGTCTTTGTCTTCGATGTGTTTATTTTCATGCCAAACTATTTGGCTGTGCTATTAATTTTTTTTAGCAGCATTTGCAACGTTGCTACTGATCCTCCTCCCACTATCGCTTGGTCATCGGCAAATTTGATGGCATTAACTTTCATACCATTAACTTTGACACCATTAACTTTCATACCATTAACTTTGACACCATTAACGTTCATACCATTCACTTTGACACCATTAACTTTCATACCATTAACTTTGACACCATTAACTTTCATAACATTAACTTTCATACCATTAACTTTGACACCATTAACTTTCATACCATTAACTTTGACACCATTAACTTTCATACCATTAACTTTCACACCATTAACTTTCATACCATTAACTTTGACACCATTAACTTTCATACCATTAACTTTGACACCATTAACTTTCATACCATTAACGTTGACACCATTAACTTTCATACCATTAACTTTGACACCATTAACTTTCATACCATTAACGTTGACACACTTATTTCAACTCTGCATAACCTTGTCCATCATCCTCTCAGAATATGCGTTATAGAAACTCGGGGAAAGCAAGCAGCCCTGTCGTACCCTCTGTCTTATGGAAACTGGATCCATGAGACCTTCTGTGATTGAAATAATCGCCTCTTGATTTTCATACAGGTTCTGGATTAACTTAATGAGTGTTCTTTCTATACCTATTTGTTGCAGGATCTGAAAAAGTTTTCTCCATGTACTCGTTCAAAAACTTTCTCGTAGTCAATAAAGCAAATAAATAGTGGTCGTCCTTGATCGATCATTCTTTCTGCAAGAATCCGTAATGCTCCGATGGCATCCCATGTAACTCTGGCCTTACGAAATCCAATCTGGTTATCTTGCAGTACTTCCTCTATCTTTCCGTCGACTCTCATCTTAATTATTTTCAATACGATTTTAGATGCGCGTGTAATCAAACTTATCGGACGGAATAGACGGCTGCCTGTTGCATTTGATTTATTGGGCAAAGGAATTGATATTGAAGTTGTGTGCTCTTTTGGCCATATTCTATTGTTGTAATTGTCATTAACATGTTGAAATAGTAAATTATGAAAAGTCAATAGTTTTATTGTTTGTAATCCTAATTTGTTATAATCACTTAACGTGATAACTACCTAAATAATCAGGTGATGTTTTATGATGCTGTAAATTTTTCGACATATTTTTTCCAGCCACAACTGCCTTGTGTTGTTAAGGCATCACAGCAGTCTTGTGTTGTTAAGGCATCACATCAGTCTTATGTTGTTAAGACAGATTTACTCCTCTTGTATACTTTCCATCAAAAACAAAATACCATATTCACTTACGTGAAATGCATTAACTATGGCCTATTTGAAGTTTCCCCGTTAGCCAGTTTGCAAACATCTTTTGACGGTTTTTGACGAAACATAATGTTTACAAATATTGACTTGATATGACACTCTTAGGCTGGGAAAACCACCACATGTAGCTGGTTGTCAGTAATTATTTTTTTATGAAAGCCAATTAGAAAGACTGTTTTGTTAAATATTTGTTAGCAAAGTTTAGAGAGCAATTTTTGAAGTTTAGTATAATCCAACATTTTAAATGTCTATTCCTGCGGATGAACTATTTAATTTAAGAGCCATTTGCTGTATTTTTGCTCATTAGACAAAGATGTTCAAATTTAAAAAGAATAGTTGATCAACCGAATTATTTCAGGAACGTTTTTTGTTGTCGATAAAAGTGGCTTCCAGTAATCGTAAGCAAAGATTACCGATAGAACAAGCATGATAGCTTATCTATTAACGGATAGAAGATGATAAATCGAGCAATGAAGAAGTTATATTCAGATTATGAATACATGGTTAGTAGTGATAATAACTCTGACAAAAGGGACGCGGATATGGACATCGTTGAAGAAGGGAAGTGTCCACTAGCTAACTCTATTTCTATAACCAGTACAAGACTATCTAGACCTTTTAAAAAAGCAGAAAGTAAAGAAAAAAGCCACCATGAATAGAGATCTCGATGAGTGTTTACTAGTGTAGCAAATGTGTAGTACAAGTATATGAGATACATTAATGTAATGTTTAGTAGTAAGTAGCATGTCCTTTGCAGAAAGTCGCTTCTTACAACGGTCAACCTATTTGACTGTTATAAGTTTCTTGGCAAGTGTGCAATACAGTAGGTTGTCATTACTTTCCGTTCGTCGGGGAGAAAAAAACCCATGTTTGACAAACTGGACACGAGCGTGATTCGAAGCGGGTGCGTTAAAATTGTGAAACGGACGCTTCGCCTGATACAATATGTTATCGCACACTAACTTCAACATTTATAGTTTTCCTTTGCTGACTGTTGTCACGTGACTTTAAAGATACAAATGGACACCAAATCTTTTTTTACTGGCAGAAAATTTTAAAACTTATATATATTGTGTATAGGTGGATATTCTATCAGTGATGACTAATGTTAGGAGCTTCAGACCTGTACAAAGCTTGTTATATTATGGGAAATTCAAACTTAAAAAAAACATTATTAAAAATAAATATATATGTTGACAATATGTCAACAATATATGTTGACTACTATGTATCCAATATTGTATATGTAAATACATAAAGTAGTTCTATTTGATAGACTATTCAATTCTGCACATTTGTATACGAGATACATTAATGTAATCTCTAAAATAAGAAAGATATGACAAAATATGTTACAGTACCCTAACCTCAAAACATAATCATGAAACAGATGGTGTAGAAACGTGGCTTTTGTATCGTATTATAAGAGTTACGTTAGAGTGTCGTGTTAGCAAAAGATGGCAGCAAAAAGGCACAATTTAATCATCGAGTACCACACAGAGAGATCAAGAACATCATCAGAAATCAGTAAATACACCAATGGAGAAAGGACAGAAACATAAGCAGTACACCAGACCCAATTCATTAACATAATTAAAGAAATCAACAAGCTACCTTATTTATGTCAGCATAAATTTACAGTGGGTGGTGAGGAAATAGATCAGGTTACACATTTTGAATATCTGGGCTCCAGAATCGACAAAAATGGTGACTGCTCGAAAGAAATCAGAAGAAGACTAGCTATGGCAATGCAGAGACTGAACAGCCTGAAGAAATTATGGCAGGGCACCAACAAAACGATAAAAGTAAAAGTCTTGAGAGCCTGTGTTTTTCCTGTGGCAGCTTATGGCTGTGAAGCATGGACGATTACCAAAACTTCTAGACAAAGAATCGAATCCTTCGAGTCAAAATGTTACAGAAAGATCCTCAGAATACACTGGACAGAAAAGAACATATGTAGACATTCGGCAAGAGTTGAGAATAGAGGAGAACTGGTTTATCAATTCCATTTTGGCTAGAAAATGCAAATACTCTGGTCACATCAAGAGACACAACGGTCATGAGAGGACGGTGATGGAAGGTAATGTGCCAGGCAAAAGAGGAAGGGGTAGACCAAGAAGACGATGACACCAAGATATCCAGGAGTGCCTGAGTATGACTGTGGCGGAAGCTGGTGTTTTGGCAAGAGAACGAGTTTCTTTCAGACAGACTGTTCTACAAAGAACATGCTACATGATGATGACCTTTTTTAGTCTGAGAACTGGACACTGCAGACTACTGGAACATCTATACCGACTGAAGATCTCACACACACTTTCATTTGTCTTGATTTTGACTGACATGTCCGGTATAATTATTTAAGGAGGGCCGTATACAGAAGCGGCTACTTACTTGTGCTTACTTCTACTGCAACGTCTTTGACTATGAACCCAATTTGCATCAGATATGTACCCAGACATTATAAATGACGAATTTGAAAGTATGCTGTGCCACGCAGTTAAATCGATTACCACTATTAACTCAGGTAGAAAGCTTTGACAAGGACAATTCTTAAAGAGGTAAATTTTCATTTTACCTCTCTCTCTCTCTCCTCCCCCACATCCCTATTACACTTCCTTCCCATCCTCAACTCCGTCTATCTCTTCCTTCTAAACCCACCCATACCCTCTAGCCCCCTCAACCAACTAATCCTTTCCCCATCAACTTATGTCCCCCCCCCCTTTTTTCAATCTTTTCTCAATCAACTCTTCTTCTTTTTCTTCTTCTTCTTCGTTCGTTCTCAATCTCCTGCTACCAAACCCTGAAAGGGCTTAAGTAGCAGAATGTAGTCCACAGAACGGAATGCGTTGTGTCGTAGTTTACAGCTTGACTGCGATATTTGCACCTTTCGGTCCAACACATCCGACTTCAGCAAGCATTTTTTTAGTACCGGGTTAGCATTCCCTCTTCGATCCCTTTTCCTTAGCAAGTCTGCCCTGCTGCAGCCTGTTATCCAGAATCACCGCGTGGAGGTATAGAAGGGCCTTGGCAGCTCTGGTTCGCTGGCCTTGACGCTAGCAGTCATCTATGGGTCGCTGACCAATGCAGCTCATGCGCTGCTCAGCATCTTGATGCCAATCAACCCTTTTATTTCTTTCCACCTTATCACGCACATCCCCCCACCCCCCACATACCGCTCTCAGCAGGACAATTTCTCACTACCGTCAACAACCCCCAAACGGTGTTATACTATTTAGGAAAATGATTTACTATTTGTCGAATATTTATAAAGACGGCATAGAGAAATATGAATTGTACCTACATCAGCCAATTCCATGTGTATTGCGCATACGCATGCTTTCCTTTTTGCGTAAACTCACATGACAGTGTCAATTCCTGTTACATATCATCAACAAAATGGGGACTTGACTAGTTATGTGTAACTGGAATTAACACTGTCATGTGAGTTTAAGCCGTGCCCCTACGCAAAAAAAAAGGCATCATGCGTATGCGCACCACACCTCGAATTGGCTGATGTAGGTACAATTCATATTTCTCTATGCTGCATTTATAAATATTTGAAAAATAGTAAATAATAATTTCCTTTCTCTCTTTTTGTTGTAATGTGGACTAAAATCTAAGAACGGATCAAAAGAAATCCATATTCCAAATTGGTAAAATGTGGGACTGGAGATACGCCAGATATGAGTAACCTACTTCATTGTACAGACACACGAGCTCGTTTATAGACATATGATAATGCTGGAGCCTGCATATGGCTTCGTTCGTTCTCAATCTCCCGCTACCAAACCCTGAAAGGACTTAAGTAGCAGAATGTAGTCCAGAGAACGGAATATGTTTTGTCGTAGCTTACAGCTTGACTGAGATATCTGCACCTTTCGGTCCAACACATCCGACTTTAGCAAGCATTTTTTTAGTAACGGGTTAGCATTCCCTCATCGATCACTTCAACTTAGCCCGTCTGCTCTGTTGCAGCCTGTTATCCAGGATCACCGTGTGGAGGTGTAGAAGGGTCAGCAGATTTTGTTTGCTGACCCTGACACTAGCAGTCAGCTTTGGGTGGCTGACCGCTGCAGCTCAGCATCTTCATCCCGTAGCCTGCATGTGATAATGCTGTAGACTGCATATGATAATGCTGAAGCATGCATATGATAATGTTGTAGCCTGCATATGAGATCGTTTCGATAATTTCATAAACCTTTGTAGTATTACTTTCACTCTCAACTGCCCAGTGAAACCTTATTGTTTCATTTCACTATATCACACACTGTTGAGGATAAGAAAAGGAGACGATGGAGGGGGGGGGGGGGGGGGGGAGAGGAGGAAGCTGGCCGATTAACACCGCGTCACAGAAGATGACCAACGGCAAAAATAACAGTCACGACAAGAAGTTGTGGAGATCCACAGTCATCTACACGTGTCGCCGTGTCACATAATGATGACGATGTCTCGTAGAGAACACGATTGACCAATATGTCTACGACTGTGACTTATAATCTATCCCCTACTTTGTCTCTTCTTCGTGACCTGTCCACCGAACGAGGTGCGGATCGACACTTTAATCCCTATAGTGGCTCTTACTGGGGAGTCTCGCATTGCACAAAAACCTCACTTTCAGGTGCCGGTTAAACCAGGTGAGGGTAACTGAATGATATTAGTTAGTTGACCATGAGAACTCTAAAGAAAAAGAAATCGCCCGGAAAAGACGGCGTAACAAACGAAATGCTGAAGGGGCTGGGCCAAACAGCAAAGAGAAAGTTACTATCAGTCCTGAACCAAAGCTGGAAAAGGGGAATTGTACCTCAGGCATGGAAAGACGCTGTACTTATACCAGTACCAAAGAAAGAAAAAGACAAAACAGATCCAAATGGATACAGGCCTATCAGTCTACTGAGCTGTGTAGGAAAACTGATGGAGCGTATGATAAACACCAGACTGATGTGGCATCTGGAAGAAAAACACATACTAATTCCACAGCAAGCAGGCTTTAGACAGCACAGATCCACTGAGGATAAGATCACTCTCATAGCACAGGAAATAGAGGATGCTTACCAGGAGAAAAAGCATACAGTAGCGGTGTGGGTGGATCTAGAAAAGGCATTTGACAAGGTCTGGAAAGAGGGACTTAAAGTCAAGCTACGAAGAAGTGAAGTATGTGGGAAAATGTACAGATGGATCAGCCACTATCTCAAAAACAGAACAGCCAGAGTTCAAGTACAAGGGCATATGACCAACAAGGTGACACTTGAGCAGGAAGTACCCCAGGGAGGAGTACTGTCACCCACATTCTTCCTGGTGTATATAAATAACATCGCAGAGAATATACCAAGAAGAGTCCATAGTTCCATGTTTGCAGATGATCTGGCTATGTGGATCTCTGAAAAGAATCTCACCGTAGCAAGTAATCGGGTGCAGCAGGCCCTAACATTGTTGGAGGAGTGGGAGAACTCATGGCTGGTCAAAATAAATGAGGAAAAAACAACATGTACGATATTCTCGCTTTTAAACAGACCCCAAAACAACATGTACGATATTCTCGCTTTTAAACAAACCCGAAAACACCAAAATAAGTCTTAACGGCAAATGTCTGCGGCCAAACGACAACCCAAATTACCTGGGAGTCACATTTGATCGGCGCATGACATGGAAAAGTCAGATCGACAGAAACCGAATGAGAGCCAGAGAAAGGATGGCAATCATGAGGAAACTTGCTGGCACAAGCTGGGGAGCAGACGAAAGTATACTAAAGAAACTGTACACTGGAAGAGTGAGGCCAGTTCTCGAGTCTGGCATTGCGGCATGGAGAACTTTGACAAAAATTAGCAAACTCCAAAACCAAACCCTGAGAGTTATAACAGGAGGCATGAAGTCATTGCCAATTGTAGAGCTGGAAAAGATTACAAATCTGCAATCCATGACCGACAGAAGAGACTGCAGAGCCCAGCAGCAAGCAGAAAAACTCAGAAGACTGACTGACCATCCAATGCATAAGAGACTAAATAATTTTGGAAATGGGAAACTAAAGCGAAGAAACTTTGCAGAAATAGCCAAAGCATAGATGAACGAAGACCCTATGAAGGCATTAATAACACCAAAGCCCATCCCTACTGTACGCAAACCTACTTGGAGGCAGCATATATTTCCAGAGGTGGTAGAAAATATACCAGGTATTGGAAAAAAGAACAACCAGACTGAAAAAGAAAGAAGAGATAACCCTGAGGTACATAACGAAAAACTACCCAAGCATGGACTGGACCCATGCATACACCGACGGCTCTGTAACAAACACAACATAGAACGGAGGGGCAGGGGTATTCCTGAGCCTACCAAATGGTAGGAAAACAACACTATCAGTGGCAACTGGAAACTACTAAAGCAATTTCAGAACGGAGGCATAGGCACTGAGGGCTGCAGTAGAAGAAATTGTGACATGCAAAAGAAATGAAAGCCATATAGTCCTGCTTACAGATGCCCTGGCCGTAGTCACAGCACTAAAATCCAGAAAAATACTAAACTTAATGATTTAAGAGCAGTACTCTGTCAACTATGCCAGCAGTCCGCACCAAAAAGAGTAGTGGTACAGTGGGTTCCATCCCACTGTAACATCCAAGGCAACGAGGAGGCAGACAGACTGGCAAAAGAAGGTGCAAGACTACCACAACCAGATACTAGTGTGACATACGAAGAGTCAAAAAAGCTTATTAGAGCTAGATACATGACCAAATGGGAAACAGAACATACTGGCTACACAAAAAACGATACCTATTACCAGTTGAACAGAAGAGAGCAGGTCGTGGTCATCGGACTTCGCACTGGCCACAATAGACTGAGGTACCACCTATTCAATAAATTGAAGATAGGTGGCACTGAAGAATGCTCGTGCGGTACTGGGAAGATGACCGCTGAACATTTGCTGCAAAACTGCCCGACATAGGAGGATCAGAGAAAGGAGATGTGGCCATCACCAGTGGCAACACTAGACAAGCTCTATGGCAGTGTCGACAGCCTCAGGATGACCGCTGCTTTTTTTCGAAAAAATAAAGGTTGACGTCTGACAGCGTATGAAAAAGAAGAAGAAGTTAATTGACCATATCAAGCAAAGATGGAGACAGCGTCAGATATGTTTATTCAGACGTGGTTTCCAGGTAAGGTGTTCGTCTCGGGTGCTGGAGGTTGCGAATTCAAATCCTGGTGGATAATCCGGTAAATACTTCCCCTGATCTCCGAGTAACACCCGTGTGCAATGTCACACACGTTAAAAATACTTAGCAGTTGGAAATCGAAAAGAGTAGGCTTATCGGCCGCTGCTCGGACAAACTTTTTTTTTTTTTAAAGTTAAAAATCTACTCAAATTATTCTAGGAATTCTCGCCCCGCAGAGAATATGTCGCAAAAAGGGCACTGTGTGGCTTTAACATCAGGTCTTGGTTATGTGGTTAGCGGATCGGCATAGATGGCGCCTGACAGGCTGCGGCCGTGTTCTAATTTACGGTTCCACCACCACCAGTCCGAAAAAATAGGCGCTCGTAATTTTCCAGGGGCTAACAGATGCTGGGATTTACCTGGCAAGTCACCACAGCGGATATTCGTCTGCCAAAAAAAAATATGAAACAAAGTAGGTCATTGCCATGGTCATAACTCCCAATGACGTCTAATGACACAAGTGGACTGAAGATAGATAGATAGATAGGTATATAGATAGATAGATAGATAGATAGATAGATAGATAGATAGATAGATAGATAGATAGATAGATAGATAGATAGATAGATAGATAGATAGATAGATAGATAGATAGATAGATAGATAGACCGCATATGCCTGTACAGTCCGATCTGCTTGCATTCTGTCCTTTTGCGCAGCTCGCTTTTTCTGCGCCTCCGTAATGGTTCTCTCATCAGCAGTGCGAGCACCTTGTGTGATGGCAGTGCACCAGGCTGAATGGTTTGGAGAAAGCAGCTACCAGACAGCGACACCGATGGAAAAACTATTCAAAGAAACTATAAGAGTGTCTTTGTATCGCTTCTTCTGTTCCCCAGGCGAGCGCTGTCCTGCCCTGAGCTCACCATACAACTGTTGTTTAGGGAGGCACTTATCTGACATACGAACAGCATGACCAGTCCATCTGCAGCAGCGCATAGATTCCAGAGTCTCGCCCTGCTGAGAACTACATAGTTGGGCGCTCTATCCTGACAACCGATCCTGAGCAGTCTGCGTTGACGTTTCATGACTTGTCTGCTATAGCCTGTCCATGTTTTGCATGCGTGCAGATGGATGGTTAGCACAACAGCACGATATACACTTATCTTGGCGGAAACACTAATTCCTTGCTGGCCAGAAACGTTTGCTCGTAGTTTTCAAAAAGCAGCACCCGCCTTGTACATCATGTTGTGGACCTCAGAGTCAATATTCACTTCTCTGGTGAGGGTACTACCAAGATAGGTTAAGCTATCAACTGCTTGTAGGCAATGACCATGTACAGTGATGTATGCTTCGTGGTAGGGCTCCCCGGGCAAAGGTAGATAAATTACATTCGGTTCTTTTTTGTCTTTACCGTAAGACCAAAGTTAGTGCACGCAGTTCAACACTCATTCATGGTTGATTGCTTGCGTATGTCCTGTTCTGAGCTAGTGTTAATGGAGCAGTCATCGGCAAGCAGGAGATCAAAGATGGTTGCGTCTTTTACTTTTGTGAGGAAACTTAATATGCCTTAGAGTGAACAGCTGCCCATCCGTCCGGTATCTGATCTGTATGCCAGTGTCACAGTCACGTGTTGCATCAGAAAGTATAGCTGCAAAATACCATACTAAAAAGTGTTGGTAACACAACCTTGTTTGACTCCATTTATGACTGGGAATGTTGCAGAGAGTTCACCATCATTCAGTACATGGGCCGACATGACATCCTGAAACTGGCGGACAATTGTGATTCATTTTTCACGACAACGGAATTTCACCATGATTTTCCAGAGTCCGTCCCCGTTAACGGTCTTTGTCAGGTCAATAAAAGTCATGTACAGATCACGATGCTGTTCCTGGCATTTCTCTTGTATTTGAAGCCGCATAAATCATCCCAACCGTCCCGCGACCAGCTAGGATTGACTCTCTCGAAGCAGCTGCTGCTGCTTGACATGAGTTGCTTAAGCGGTTGAGTAAGACTCGAGCTATAATATTTCCAGCGATTGATAGGTAGAAAATTCCACTGTGGTTATCACGTGATTGACGATTGCCCTTGTGCTTGTACATGTGGACAAAGGTGGTATCTTTCAATTTCTGCGGGATATGACCTGTATTCCATATTGAGCGAAAGAGGTCCATTACCTTGTGTAACGGCACAAAGTCTCCTGCTCGTTTTCAAGGGACAAGTAAGGAGTTCAACCATCACTCTCCAGTCGACTCGACTGTAAATGGCTACCTGACTTATACTTAGGTAAGGCAAGGCAGCAAGGAAGGGAATTAGCTACCCCATCACACATACGTTGTGGCTCAGTATACTGTAGTCTCTTAATAATTTCCGACCAGCAACTAAGTTACTGGAATCGAATCATGGGTATAGTACATCACTACCAATTCGGGGACGGCGTGGGCTAGTGGTTAAGTGACATGGCTTACAATCCGAAGGTACTGGGTTCACTCCCCAATTACAGCACCAGCCGTTATCCCGGGGAAGCATACCCTTCCTTACACAACACGCATGCCGAATTCAGAAGCCCTGGGCGAACAGGCGCAAAATAAAAACATAGTGCAACGCACACCGCCTTGGGGAACAGAGAAATATGGCGAACGCAAAAGTTAAAAAACTACCAATCCGAATAAAAGTGTGCGTCAATGCAATGGAAATATCTTTCGCTTTCTAGAAGGAATTGGCTTGGCTTGTCTTCGTTCATTCTCAATATCCCACTACCAAACACTGAAAGGGCTTAAGTAGCAGAATGTAGTCCAGAGAACGGAATGCGTTGTGTCGTAGTTTACAGCTTGACTGTGATATTTGCACTTTTTGGTTCGTCTTCTTCGAACGCTGGTTACAGCGATATACGTTGCACTGTGTTACTTTGTTAAGCCTGTGGCCCAGTATATCCGATTTCAACAGGCGTTTCTGTAGGGATGCCCTCCTTAGCTTTTGACTGTCGCCAGCCTATCTGCAAGGCAGCAGTTGTTTGAGGTCAGAGTTGTCTCTCTTAGAGAAGTTGTCTTGCAGGACTATCGAGTCTTCCCCACTCGTGTCTATAGGGTGTGCCAATGATATGATATGATATAATGGACTGTATGTACTAGTTTTTCAAATATCTCGGAAGAGAGGCAGTCCAGTGTGTCTGTGTCCCAGGATCGTCACGTCCTGCCAGAAACGTAGCATATGCATGTGATTGGGGTATCTTCTTGCTCCTTTTATTTTCTCGGCTCATCTGCAGTGATGGTACGCCTAGCATTCCCCGCCACCTGGGAGGTTGTCACAATAGGACAGAGGTGCAATGTTCGATGGTCTGCATCTCTTCTGCGTCCATTGAGATGACTGATAGCAGACAGAGGTAAAGACCGCATTTAACCAGGGGACAAGCCTGGTCATGGCACGGAAATGTTGTTCGCCTGGTGTGCGGACATATCTCATGATCAAGGGCTGAGTCTTAACAGTTCGCAGTGAGGTGGCTGTTCTACTGCTTACGACACCCCGACCAAGAACTAAGTCTTCTACTAGTGGTTTCATACCTCAACGCCGTATGGGGTGAATATCGAGCAGCTTCCCGCCCGCTTTGATCGGCAGAGACCTCTTTCTGCGGCTCGACCGGGTCGGTCTGAAACGCGATCCCCAGGTCCCAACCATATTGTAGCCTCCCATCGCAGTGGTGCTGAGATTTAGGGCGGGATTCCGGCTTAGAGGCGTTCGGCCGTAATCCCTCAGATGGTAGCCTCGCAACATTGGCTTATCAGCCAAGCACGTGGACTAAATGTCAGTCCTGCGATTCTTCTCGAATTAAGCAGGATTACCGTAGCAACGCTTTTTCATTAAGAGGGTAAAACTGACCTGTCTTCCGTGGGTCTAATTCCAGCACACGTTCCCTATTAGACCCAGCGAAGATGCCCCTGGCCTGTCAGTCATTACAGTGTTGGCGTGTTGAGTCAAATTAAGCCGCAGGCTCGACTCCTGGTGGTGCCCTTCCGTCAATTCAAGTTTCAGCTTTGCAACCATACTTCCCCCGTAACCCAAACACTTTGGTTTCCCGGAAGCTGCCTGCAGAGTCATCGAAGCAACTTCTGCGGATCGCTACTCGGCATCGTTTATGGTCAGAACTACGACGGTATCTGATCGTCTTCGTGCCTCTGACTTTCGTTCTTGATTAATGAAAACATTCTTGACAAATGCTTTCGCAGTAGCTCGTCTTGCGCCGATCCAAGAATTTCACCTCTAACGCCGCAATACGAATGCCCCCGTTTGTCCCTGTTAATCATTTCCTCCAGTGTACTCATTCCAATTACGGGGCCTCGAAAGAGTCCCGTATTGTTATTTTTCGTCACTACCTCCCCGTGCCGGGAGTGGGTAAATTGCGCGCCTGCTGCCTTCCTTGGATGTGGTAGCCGTTTCTCATGCTCCCTCTCCGGAATCGAACCCTGATTCCCCGTTACAAACATGGTAGGCATGTCACGTACCATCGACATTTGATAGGGCAAACATTTGAAAGATGCGTCGCCGACACATGAGGCCATGTGATCATCACAAAGTTATCCAGAGTCACCAGTGGGGACGCCGCAACCCCGCGAGGGGAAACGACGATTGGTTTTGAACTAATAAAAGCGCTTTTTCCGTGAGGGTCGGAGCTTGGTAAGCATGTATTAGCTCTAGAATT